>ML781379.1:369602-390587 GCA_009831015.1 Picea engelmannii | reverse complement strand
TATCATGGCTATCGGTAGTGTCCTCAAGTTATTTTTGAGTTTTTATAGCTGCAAAAAATTAGGTTTTGATTTTGTCTTGGAAAATAATTTGACCCATAAAGTCTTCTTTTCAAAATTTTCATTTTTCACTTTCCTCAGCTAACATGTGTCCAAAATTTGAGTGTGCGCTGTGGAAAGTGATGACTTTCAGTAGCTAAGGAGCGCTTTTCATAATTCTTTGCATTGTTGAAAGTGGCGAATTTCAAAATGTGCAAGAATCAGTTTCGTGGGTCGTGCGCTGTTGAAAGTGCATACTTTTCGCAGCTAAGGAGTGCTTTTTACAAAGTGGTGCGCTGTTGAAAGTGCATACTTTCTGAAACTAATAGGGGTTTTCCATGGGGTCACGCGCTGGTGTAAGTGGCAAGTATGAACAGCTGACAGAGGCGTTTTCCACGGGCCGTTGTTGAAGAAAGCGGGAATCACGTGCGTGATATCCACGTCTGAAGGTAATGATGATATGATCATCCCACGTCAGGAAAATCCAAATCATGCGTTGATGAGAGTGGGTAATGATGGAAACTCAATTTTGCACGCCAGAATAGGATTGTGATGTGAATTCGGCTCAGAAACTCACGCTCAACACTCATGGCATCTGGGATGGCAAGTTCGAGTTCAGTGGTGCAGGTACAGGGGAGGTACCGCCGGCCTGACAACATCAAATCAAATAGTGGTTTCCATATCACAAACCGTTTATGGAAGTCTGTTGAAGTTTCATTTGTTTCAAAACAGAGCCGAAGCCCAAACTGCTTTCAACATCGCAGAACCTCGTCTCGACTGGCAGTTGCAGGGGTTACAAATTGTCGGGATTTTCGAGTTACATAATGGTGAGAAAATGTAGTGGTGCTCTACTCAAGAGAGAGTTGGATAACCTGTCCTTTTTACAAACACATCCCGAAGTCCAGAATCATTTTTCGAATGCAGGGTGTATTGAATTCGTTGAAAGGTTGCAAGTTGGTTTCCACCATGCTACAACAGAGGCCTTTGCCAAGAATTTCGATGGCAATAAAGCTCACGTCGGGTCCATGGAAATTAGAGTGGATGAGGCTGTCATTGCCGCAGCTACAAGTTTACAAAGAACCAGTCAGAGTTGGTTTAAAACCACTGCTCCCAAAAATTTGGATTTCAGAGTTTATTTGAAAGAGGGGTACAGGCACAAAACATGGAAAAAAGGTATGCTAGTTTCTTATCTAGACGAAGAATGGCAGGAATTGTTCAAAGGTATCCAATTATACATTACCTCGGAAGGAAGATATGATAAATTGATGATGTACCACTTCAAATTACTGGATCATTTCACAGGCAAGACCCCTCTTAATTTGCCTTATTTCCTACATAAAATTTTGACTAAGGTTTGCAAGAAGATTAGAGCTCAACCCTTGAGCATGAAAACTGCTCTGTGTCACTTCGGCCTCATAAAATTGATTATCCTGGAGGAATTGAAACAACAGGGAAGGAGCTGGGAACATTTCCTATTCTGGGAAGGTTTTGAAACACAGAACCAGATTGCAAATGAACAGGGGAAGAGTTCAAAGAAACAATCCTCTCCTCAAAGCAGTTCAAGAAAAAGAAAGACGCTACCAGGACCTCCAGAGGACAGAATTTCTGGAGTAAAGCCCCTCAGGTCGAAGAAAAGGTTAAATTTTGAGAAAACCATAGAACAGACCACAGAGAAAATCATAGAGCAGAGTACAGGGAAGAATATATTAAACTTGCCCTATTCAGATTCAGAATCAGAGCAGCAAGATCAATGCCCTGTCACCAAGAGTCCTGAGCAGTCAGCTGAGTGTGCACAGAACTATGAAACATTCAATTAGACAGAACAGGGAGAGTCATAAAAAAACTACAAATCAAAGAAGTCTCAGAAGATCAAGCATCTCAAGGAGGTAATTGCCCAGCAAGAGGTCTTGGAGCAGGTGATTAAAGAAAGGTATAAGAAGTTATCTGATAACTTCACCAAGACCAATGCTGCGTTTGAAAGATTGGCTAAGGAAAGTGTTAGAGAGAAGAAGAGGAAGAAAAAACTCACCAAAGACTACAACGGCTTGTGGTGGCTTTCCAAACGTCTCAAAAGATAGATAAGGAGGTTGAAACAAAAACTAAGCCAAAAAATCCATCCAGATCTGAAGGTACTCGCTCAAGTCGCTGTTAATATGCAAGGTGAGAAATGAGATACCCACTGATTTTTGTTTGAAATCAAATTTTGGAGGTCAAAACTCATTTTGAGCGCAATCGAGACTTTCCCCAGTGCAAAGCTATTATTTTATGACCCGTTAGCTGTGGAAAGTGGCGGCTTTCAACAGCTAACCAGCGAAAAATTAAAGGAGTGCGTTGTTGAAAGCTGGAAAACTAATTTTTGAAGCTAAGGACAGGACAGTTCATTCCAAACAGGTTTTGAAGGGGCTCTAGTGTATCAGTGGGCTATCAGATCGCATGCAAAAGGTTCAGTATCAGGGATTCGAGAGAATTTTGGTAACACATGCAAAACCATATCCTCAAAAATCGACCATAAACGTTGGGAAATCCAACAGTCAAAGACAGGTGTCCTGCTATTTTTCACCACATTGCAGATACTAGGAGCTGAAGGATGCAGATGGCGATTTTGGAGATTGAAGACAGTTTGACTATTAAGTTTAGTTGTTAAACACTTTATTTTCAAGTTGTTTAGATAGAATTGAGTTGTCTTTATTAAATACAGATCCATGTTTTTAGGATCTGTATAACTGTTTGTAAGAGGCTATAAATTCTTGTTTTTGATATGAAACAAGGGTTCAAACTGGGAAACATTTTTCATTCTATTGTGTAGACTCTTTTTGCATAAATAAAGTGGAGTTTTCTTTTGTTTGCAATACCAGAATTGTCCATTTTTCATTCTTTGTACTCTAATTTCAGTTGATTTTAGTTCATAAAGACCGTTACCTCTTTGTTGAACTCATTGGCTTGAAACTAAAGGATTCCTCGCTGTCTTGTATTAGGCCCTACTTTCATTAGTATTGGCAAATAAAGAATAGTATTCTCCATTCTCTCTTTCAATTATTTGATCTGGTTATTGTCTACTGAAAGCACTGCATCTTTACATTTGTGATAAGCTGTTTCTTATACAAATCATTGAAGACCCCATTGTCCCAAATACATAAAAACCATTATTCTTAAGTTACCAAGCACCTTTGGTCTACAACCACAGAGGGTTTCTTGGAGTGATAACACTGGGGGCCAAGGATTGGGTGAAGGAGAGTCGCAGGATCCTGCAATCAGCAAAGGAGAATTTGCAGTCAGCCTAGAATCAACAGAAGATATATGCAGATCGACACTGAGTTGAGCATAGTTTTGATGTAGGAGATTTGGTTTTCCTGCGATTACAACCATACCGACAATCTTCCTTGAAGATGAGCGGGGCAGAGAAACTGAAGCCAAAGTTCTATGGGCCATACAAAGTCGTCAGGAGGATAGGTGAGGTGGCATACGAGCTAGAGCTACCATAGGGTAGCAAGATTCATAACATCTTTCACGTCTCTTGCCTTAAAAAGGCGGTGGGACAGTAGATTAGCATTTCACAGGAGTTGCCACCCTTCGATGAGGAGGGACAATTGGAACTAGTGCTAGAGGAGGTATTATAGCAGAGAGAATGCAAATTGAGGAGCAGGATCATCTGAGAGTGTTTGGTTAGATGGAGGGGTCTTCCAGTGGAGGATGCCACATGGGAGGGAGAGCATATTCTGTAGCACCCAGGATTGATGTTGCTTGAGGACAAGCAATCTCGGGAAGGGAGGACTGTGATGTCTTGTCCCCAAGATTAGGCCAGCAGGGAGTGACTTAGTAGTCTATAGGTTCCCGTAGACTATAGTCAGGCACAAATAGGGAACCAGATGGAGAAATAAGGAGGAATTAAGGCTAAATGATAAATTAAGCCAAAATACTTAGGAAAAGTCACTTAAGCCTAAGTCAATGGAGAATTAGAATGAAAAGGTGATAAGGGGGAGACTTAATTGACAAATAAACCACTTAGGAGGAAAGGTGCCTAGGTTAAGTGATGTCAACGAAGAATTAGGTCGGGAAAGATATAAAGAGAGGAATTTGACCTAATTTCTCATTATGCATTGTTATGATTTGATGTTGAGACTTCTGAGAGGAGGAGGAGAGCCGACCTTACTGTTTTGTGGATTTCTGGAGGAAACCACCACCATTGATCGGTTTCGGTTGTCAGAGACACACCCTATCCCATCGGAGATACCATCCAGGTATTTCACCATTAATTTCAGGAGACTTTATTGTGGAGGGCGCAGCTCAGCCAAGGAGGGCGCAAGTCATTTTGAGGGTTCAGAGATCTGCAGTAGACCGTTGTCCCGATTGCAGATTCATTCTGACCTAGTAGAGATCTAGCCAGGGCACTTCCATTGAGCCATCGATCATCAGATTCTGACAGTGGAATCTTGTAGATCGATCCATCCAGCCATTTTGAGCGTAGTCATTTCGAATAGACGTTTGGCGTTGCATGCAGGTGTTCTCTATTAGATCCAGCCAAACCCTTCCGACCCATTTCATCATTGGATGAGACGATCATTTTGAGCTATATAGCAGCCGATTCCAACGGTGGAATCATTTGGGGCACATTCAGTGCCCAAGGAGGGGCGCAAACCCCCCCAGGGGCCAGATCCAGTGCCGTAGAGGTCCGATCCGAGTTCTGACAGACATTTATTCCAGTGTAGAGGCTAGGGCACATTGATTGGAGCAGTTTCAAGCCCATTCTGATGGTGGATTCCTTAGATCGAGTTTTCCAGTTGGTAGCGGTTACCGTATTTCTCCGGGATCGCTCATTTTTGCCTATCTCTCCGTGCATGCAACAGACCTGCTATCTTCTTACGGTCATGGGTATTTCTTTTGTTATTTGATTGTATTCCAGTACAGATCCAGGAGATCTGACTGATGTCTAGACTCTATATTTTCAGTAGGCTATTTGTATTTCCATGCATGAACGATTATTATTCATGATATTGAGCAGTTGACATTCTATACTCTTGCATGCGTCTTTATATGATTGTTAAACCTTCATTATGCAACATGCACATGTAATAACTGACATGCAACCATAATAACCAACATGCAAACACAATAACCGAAGAACATCTCAATCACACAGCTAAAACGCATCCAGAAACCCCCAGTGTATCAGATCTGCACGCCAGAGTAGTAGAACAGTAGCAAATATCTTGATCAACCGGATCAGGGATATTTCAATAAGGAAGACCAATTCTTTCTGGTTGTAAAAGAGCCAAAATTCCCACGGAAAGAAGGCTCGAGCTTGTGGAATCTGGTTCCTATATGAAACATATATGAAAATGGGAATGTGAAATTTGAAATATGTGGGTAACATATTTGAAAAAAGTTTGATTAAACTGATGATAACATATCATGAATTATTGTATGCATGTGATATAGGTGAGATGAAAAATCTATCCTGGAGGGATAAATGATGGATGTCAAGCTGGGAAAGCATGGAAATGGCTACTATTGTGACATGAGAGCCCTATGATATGCCATGATCACCATAGAGAATGTATTTTGGTGGTAACACAGGCTGAAAGGAGGCCTCAACAGAGAAATCCATATGGACACATTGACTGTAAGACTCGGTGAAGTCTGTGAAGCTACTCTTGTGTGATAAATCCTTGGCAAGCAAGATCGATCATCCGATGGATTGTATAGTAGAGAATGGGTTGATTGAGCCTAGGCCTAGAAGGTGAGTGACTGCAAGGAAGAGGATACTTAGATAAATCTTGTTATCTGTTGATTGGGATCATCAGAACAATGGGTATTTCAAGGAAAATAATGAGCCGAGTAAAAGTGACAACCATATGGATGTAGATCCGTGAATTGCATGGTTAAGTATTGTGATAATATGCACATTTCCTCCTGAAATTTGAACAATAGTAAATGTTTATGCATGAAATTATGTCTAATATGCAAATTGTTTGATAATTATTGAAGGCATATGATGAAGTGTTAGGGTCTGAGTGAGAACCATAATGAGCAAAGGAGGATGCTATTGAAGAAGCCGAAAAACAAGGCATGGTAGTTGTTCTTGAGAAGAACACCGAGGACAGTGTTCCTTTGAAGGGGGAGGGGAATGTAACACCCCATTTATAAAACCCTTATTATATGTAATTAATCAATATTGATGATTTCCATGCAATGACATGTGAATATTTTAAATGTATTATTGTTTAATTTAAAATCCCAACATCTGACTGTGGGGTGAAGCCTTAATAGTATTGGCCATGATACCACGAGAGGGATTAGTAAGGGGAAGAGAAGGGGGATTCATGTGTAAAAGAACCCAAATCCACCTTGATGAATAACGTGGAGGAAATACCACATTTCCTCTAGCTTACAACTGAAGAAAAACAATTAATGAGAAGGGGGGTGGTGGTTGAACAACCAACTAGCCTCAATGAATGGAAGCATGGAAGAATTGGCTAGAAAAATATAAACTATTAGCCAAAGGTACAACAAAGCACCAATTATAGAACCCCATATTAAGCCCATGAGTTCCTTCTGATAGAAGAAAAACGAGGGGAAAGATAGAGAACCTTCCCAAGCGACTACGTGCAGGGGATGCACAAATGGGGGTTGGAGGAAGGAAACAAAAGAAAATCAGAAGAGAAGGAACGAGATAGTGTGCAAGGGAGACACAAAGAGAGATATCTAGGTTTTGAGTTTTTATAGGTCTATAGAAGACCCAAGTAAAATAAGTGTTGCGAAGAGAACCAAAAATAGACATTGTGGATGAATGATGTATAGACAGAGTTGCAAAGTGGTATAAGACGGTCTTGAGAATAAGATTGAGATTGCACGAGAGGAAAGACGTCTACAATAGAAGAAAATGTTCTTGAGAAGAGTAGATGAAGCTTCAAGATTCAAACCTATGCATAAAAGAAGAATTGGGAAGAAATCCTAGGATATGAATGATCAATTTGGAACAGAGAAGACCCCATAATTCTAGACTGGAGAGAAAGAGGATTGCAGGCTTTATGCTTGCTAGAGAGAATTGACAGTGGAAGGAGAGGGGTCTGAGGGAAAATGTAACTGTGAAGGGACTCTCTTGTGAAAAGAAGATCTAACTGGGAAGGCATTTGATAAACCCTGTGGAGGTCCTAAGATTAGTGGGAAAGAGGGGAAACTTTTGTTGTTGCTAGTGGAGTGGAGGAGAGTAACATTCCTAATCTATTCTTTGGCTAGATAAGTCAGTTGTGAGAATCCTCTGGTGGTATCATATCTTGGCACAAGGGTGGCCTTTTGCTGAAGTAACTAAGGATGAAAATCCTATTGTTGGGTGGAAAGGTGTACACCCACAGTCAATTGGTTGGTAAACTTCTTCATTGAAAAGATAAGTGTTTGTATGCTCTGTGTGTAGAGTGAAATGAATGGTTGTTACCTACAATTTCTCTTGAATGTGCATGTTTGTAAATGAAATAAATGGGTGTAAATTGTGATGCATTCATGGGTAGATATGATTGTATTATTTGAAATGAATCCTTGTATTAAATGCAAGTAATAATGTTATATAATGTGTATTTGGAATACTTGTGTAACCAACATAATGGTATGGACTTAGCATGTTGTTTTCACTATTGAACTGTTGTATTTAGGTAGTCCAATAAGTAGGCTAAAGGTAGGGTGTAACCTTGTGAAGACTACAATCCTCTGAATGAAGGGATTGAAATATTTAAACCTTCTTTGGAAGGATGGTGGCAGAAGTGCCTTGGAGTCTGGGAAGGTCTCTACGTAGTCAAAGAGCCTTAATTCCTATGAAATCCATTTCCTTAAAGTAATATTTCACAGGATACAAATATTCATCCAAGATTATGAAGAGAGATTGTATTAGCCAGTTTGGTAGAAAAGGCGAAGGCCAAGAAGGCCTGATAAGACCTTGGGAAAGACTTGGAATATCTCCTGAAATTTTATGTCCTAAATTGGATTTTTAAACTGAAGAAGACCTTGTGTTTGAGTCGGGAGGATTTATATTTGTTGGATCAGTGGAATGATTTAACAATATTCGTTCGATTATATTAGATGATTGGAGGTCAGTGGAAAAGCTTCGGAGTAATGAGTTATCGGAATATCGAAATATCCGATCCCTAGAATATCGGGAGATCATTTGTTGTAACAGTGTAAAATCCTCGACATGTCGACATCCAAGGAATAGGGTTCCAATTGTTGCTTCCATACTTCTGTATTAAATAAGCATGCAAAGACAAAGAGAATATAATGTCGTCAATTGATGAGGATGCCAACATGACAACCAGTGTGACATGATAGTCAACAAGTTTTGATGTTTGATTCCATAGGGTGAGAGTGGGCCCATTTGGGTGTGGGGGCCTTTGGTTTAGTGCTCTAAACATCCACCGTCAGATATTGGTGCTGAGAAATATGGGTCGTCGTTTTTGTAACCAATATCAGGAGGAAGGTTACCGCCTGAGGTACTAGAGTACCAGACCTCGAAAGATTTTCGTGTCTATAATTTGTTTGGGAAATTCTTGATATTTTGGCACCCCATTGCCTCAATATGCCGATAGGTCGGTGGCGACAAATATTCCGGTCGATGGAAAATTTGTAAACGACTGTGGGGCCAATGCCCGATGGCTCGGTACCTCAGTGGGTAAAGGTTCTAGGAAAGGTTTTGTCTTTCCCTAGTAATTTCATGCGTGGAGGAAGACACATGTCGATGACATCTGGATGATGCATGATGATGTAATCTAGACAATGCACAGTAATAAGGTGTCAACGCCTGAGTGGAAAACCTTATGACCAGTGATGACATGTCACACGATGATTGGTTCATGTGTTACGTGCATATCATGCCACATGTCAAGGTAATTCAAAGTTTTAGGGTAGAGCTCTGTATTGATTTGTATATGCCACGTGTCACACCAGGTGGCAGGTGGTGATAGGGCCACATGTCATTCTAGATGGTCAATTGTGAATGAACCATGCATCGAAGGTGATATCTCAGTTATCAGATTGAGAGCTTAGGGTATGGAAAATATAAGTTTACCTGGTGAGCCCAGTACCCAATGGGTCAATTTCCTAGTGAGATCGGGGGCCCAATGCCCTGGTGGGCCGACCATCGATATACCATAAATTGGAAGGAATTGGGGGTATTTTTATGTGCAATGGGTCGACACCCTTAGTGGGTGGTTGAGCCGGTGCCATGTCAGAGGCCATGTCAACACTAGTTGGAGCCACCCATGATTATGCAGATGACGTGGAGCCACATGGTTTCTACATGGAGATGAGGTGGATTTTGGCCAACAAAGGCCTAGGAAACATGATAAGGCCATACCTTTTGATCCAAGGCTCAATTCTGAGCATGGTTATAGTTGTTGGAAATCTCTTGATGAGCAGAGGATGATGGTTCCCTCGAGAAGAGGCTTCAATATGGTTAAGGAAAAGTAAAATTATGATACCCCATCCCTTAAAAAGTACTTAGGGGGTTGGGTGTGTTACAAAGTGGTATCAAAGTAGAGTTCAAACACTAGGCTTGGATGGGATAGCCCTCAATAAAATGAATTCTATAACAAGGCCAATATGAGAATGTTAGGAAGAGTTTCTCCATGTTAAAAAGTTTGTTTATTATCTCCTTGAGAAGAAGGAATGTAGATTAAAATATTGTTTTTGGGTTTCTTGCAACAGAATAATCGTTGTTACGATATGGATTGATAGATACTACTACATGAGTGGGTATATGAAGACAAAAATCAATGGTTGAACATGAATGCGAATGGGTGAAAATGGCAGCATCCTGTTAAGAGCTACTTAAGTTAAGAGAATAAATGAATGAGTGGTTGTAATATTGCTTGTAAGAATGGGCTGATGGAGCTCCTATAAATTTTAATTGCTTCTTAAATAAAGATACTAAGTCATGGATGTATATTTCCTCATGTTAAGAGGGTTGATGGAAAGTCTGTAAGGCCAATATTCTTGACCTTTAATGAATAAAATTTGTTGTTGGGATAATCTAGTTAAGAAAAAGAAAGGAGTCAATTGGAATATTGTTAGTCCTCATAAAAGAGGTGAATTGACATGAATGTATGAGACAACTTATGAGCTCATGTCTATACTAAAGGAAATGTATATGCATGTTGACTTGAGTACTTTTTTATGCATGAAAGTGCAAGATGTGGATATGTTGTAATGCATATGTGTTGGTGCAATTATATGTTCAATAAATTGCAATCATTTAATATGTCAATATGGTTTCGTAATCAATAGAGTTGATGTATTGTATGTACTGATAACATATAATTGTATATGTATGTTGAGTATAGTCTATGTAAGAAACTACTTTTGAAACTAAACACTCTATTTCACACCTTTCAAATAACACTCCACATGTACAATTCAAAATTCAGAAAGTAAAACTGATCAACAAATGTATAATTCAAACTTTTTTCTTAGGGGATGGATCTTATCATTGATATCTCATGAAAGATAGATATGGGCTATGATTCTATATCCTGGAACAAATGCACAATCAATAATTAACATTATGGAAACCTAAATAAGCCAAAAGAACTACCAGGGAGGGTAAAAACACTCCATTATAAGCGCATGCATGGTGAGAGATGGAGGCCTTAATTGTACATGTGTATGCAAAGTGTAACTTAATTAATCTTGGGAAAGAAATATGAGTATGGTAGGATGCTCCATTGCAAGGTTCATGTACAATGAAAGATAGATATCCAAATTGTTCTTAGATATGCAGAATGAAAACAACACTATAGAATTTGTCTAGACAAAACGTTAAAGTACTTAAAGTGAATAATTTTCCTTGCATACTCACACAAATATGTCAAACCATTAGTCAGAGATATCATATAAACAACTCTATCTTATTCAAAATTACAATACATCCATAAGACCTTCTACCAAATGCATCACTGAAACATACCAGAGAAGGAATTAAATGTTGTAATCGAAATATGAAAGTACTTTGTTCACACACACACACATAGGAATTCATAATCACATTCACAATTAATTACAAAGAGACTTACCTTAGTTGGGTCGGTGGGCCCTTTCCATAAAAAAGGTAGATATTAATAGAACTTACAGTAGGGAAGGTGTAAACAAAAACATATAATCTATAAACAAAAATTATATCATTGCTTCATAAAAATGGAGATACAATTCACAGTTGTTCCAAAAAAAAAAACTTACAACGTAACTGTGATTTTATTTATTTCTCTCTATATCCTATCATCTATGGGGCTCTCTCTTTTAAAGAGAAGCAATCGTTACAACCCAAGTCTAAATATAACATCATTTGTTTGTATAATTATTACAATTGGATGATATACCGATTCTTAAGGAAACGATTTCATCCTCATGACATGAAGTGCATGAGTGATGAAATGTATCATGTCCTCCAATGAATAGAGAATGTTTGAACCAAAAAAATTCCTTGAACTCATCGAGAACAATCTTGTTCCAACAACCAAGCCTAGGAATTCAGAACATGTATCAGATGCACACAACTGCGTAATCTTGGTACCAGATGGGCATAACAAATGGTACTGGATGCACACAAGCATACATGTTAGTATCGGATGAGCATAACAAGTGGTAATAGATGAACACATGCATACAAGTTGGTATCCGATGAGTGTAAAAAGAGGGTACCAGATGACCTCAATGACGAGTACTAGATGGCCTCATCAATGAGTACCAGACGATCCCAACTATGAGTACCAGACGATCCTAGCAATGAGTATCGGATGATCTCAACAATAGGAATTGTTAGCATGAATTCTGCATGAACCATCCAAAGTAATTAGAAAGTTCTTTGAAAATCAAATATTTAGTCCTAATTATTAATACATCACTAGAAATTATGATTAAACATCAATTACCTCATGGGTACACAAGAATTTCTTAAAGGGCATGTCTGATGAGGAAACTAGGAAGAAAGTGAATTAGTATTAGGCAAAATTGGTTAGGATATGGGAAATATAAGGAAATTGGAGGTGACAAAAAGGAGGCTCAACATTTCCCCCATGCCTAATTCATTGCATGTCCTCATGCAAAACTGTTGAATTAGTCTTCAAAATTTCAAAACTGGTGTTGATCCTCTACCTTTCTTGAACATTAGCTGCTTGGTTTTAAGATATCCATCCCTGAAGCCTCATCCTTGAGCTCCCTCTTAATGACTCATGTATACTATACTAGGCACAAAACTTTGTTAAGCTTGGAAGAGACTTCATCATGCTCTCCCTATAGTCTGTAGTTATTCTCCTTTAGCTGTGCATTCTATTTCTTGATATGCCTATCCAACACTTTATACTCCTCTATTTATTGCTTCAACCCTACATTCTGTTTTGCAATATTTTTAACTTTTACTTCCAACTGATGTTTGGTCAGAGAGATGACTGGTTTTTGAACTGCTTTCTCTGTTATCTCTTCCCTGGCTTTAACTTCTCTCCTCAAGTCCTTTAGTGTTTCTATGATTAATTCCTCTGCTTCACTAATAGTCGCTACATACATTTCTTCTTGATCCGGTGAAGTTGGAATGTCCACTGGATCTTCTTCAAACGAAGGGACATGAAGAATTGGCCCCTGCTTAACTATACTCTGAGTGTTTCTTCACCCTGGACCTAGGACTTCCTCAAGTGTTCTCACAAGAACATGATTTTATTCTTTAAACAATATCCTCCTCTTCGTTTTAGGCTCATAACTGGGTACTGAACTTTGCTTGTCTTGTGCCTTCTTCACTTTTCCTCTAGAGGGCTTAGGTGGGGAGACTGCAATTTGTTCTGTTTTTTCACTCCTTGTCTTTCTATCAGAGGGCTTAGATGTAGGGGCTGAAACTTGTTCCTATTGTGTACTCTTGGTCTTCTTGCTAGAGGATTGTGCTATAGTACTACCTTCATTGTCTCTGCATTTCTTCTTGCATTTGACTCTCAATTCAGGAGTCTTTTATGCTTCTCCATATTTTTCTTTAGGCATTTTAACAATCACTTCTAGAGTATTCTTTGCAATTTTCCAAACTTGTCCCTGAGGTATTTCAAGAAGTCCTTCTGGAATACTTTTTGTAATTTCCCCAGCCTTCTCATGAGATACTTCACCAATTACCTTAGGGACAATGTCTGCAACTTTCCCAAAACTTCGTTTCTTCCTCCTTTTCGTACTGATTTGAGTTTTAATTTTTGTGGGAAAGACTGGTTGAATGTTCTTGATATTGGATGATTGTGCCACCACAAGTGCAAATTGTTCTTCTAAAACTATTGTCTTCTCTTTATTCAATTTACTTACATATTGGGATCCTCCTAGAATCATGGGAAGAAGAATGACTCCCCCTATGGGTATGTGTCCCCTATATTCTCTGCAAGATGAACAATGTGCTACCATATAAAGATCCTTGGACTTGTTCATGCATCAAACTCATTCCAAACAATGTGTCATATCACTCATGATATGTCTCCATCATGAACCAAGTATCATAAACAAATACTAATTGTTGTGCTAATCAAGTAATACCAATGGTGTAGTATCATCAAGCGTATGCCATATATGAGTGTACCAAAACATGTACACCATCATGCACCAACATCACAAAATGATGAATTCCATAAATGTATGCCAAATCCTCCATAAAACATGTGCCAATCAACCTACTAGTAGGTGCCTCTACTAGTGTACTAGAAACGTACCAATCATGAATCAACTATAGATCATCAATGATTTACAACATGATCATCTCATCAACTCACTAACCACATGTCCCAATGTGTAGCCCATCCATATGCCAAATGCATCAAGATTTCCAACAAGTAAGCTTTCCAATACATCATCACGATATATCACATAACGAAGGTGGCATAAGTTCACTGTTATAACCAACATTGTTCTTCAACAGAAAATGCATCAATCCATACTCATGGGTTAGTTCCATGCACCCAAGATTTTATTTTACATCATCACCTTACATAATCCAATATACAATCATGAGAACCTACAACAAACAATGTCAGAACCTACAATAAACCATGTCAGACCCTGCATCACAGAGTTATACCATCACATCAAACTCTAATCCCTATGCATAGCCCTTTTCCTTTGGCTTCACCATATATAAGTGGGATGTTGCACAGACAAATTTTGTATGTATGCGACCTATACAAGGTCATCCTCTGTATGTATGCGACTGATACCACTGTCACCCGTGTATGCCTCAGTAGATGACACTTTTGAACTTCCCTTCATTCTTTCATTATGTTATGGATTCTCTGTCTTCCTCACCCACTTCTATAGATGTCCCTGATCTTCATAACTTGAGCTCTGAGAATCCATATTTTCAAATATGTCTCCCTTCCTTACTTCATTCCTTCTTATAGCCATGCTATGTGAATTCCTCATCATGGAATTTCTTCTTATGTTCCAACACTCATGGGATTTGTGGCCAAATCCACTACAGCTGTAACATCTCATGGAATTGCAGTGAACAACAATATGTCCTACTTTATCACATCTCCAACACCTTATGGTGTTATGAAATCTTACATTTTATCTTCTTTCATAAGATCTACATTCAAAATATTTTTGACCATATTCATTACATGAATAACAATGCCCATGAAAAATACTTTCATACCTTTGCTTTGGTGTCCCAAAGATAGCTTCTTGATGTCTTCCTTGCTTTGTTCTTTTGAAATTTTTCTTGCCTTGTGTAGATGGTTTCTTTGCAACATTGTCTCCCTTCTTTGATGGACTTACCTCATGATTCTTTGAGGTTCTTTCTTCAGCATGTGTAGCTTCTTGTTTGTATCCAAGTCCTGATTTATCACATGGTGATCTTTGAATTTCCAAGATCTCATCCAATATTCTTGAGCTATTCAAATTTTTTTTTGACTTCTCTACCTTCTTTCTAAGGTCAAAAACTTCAACTTCTAACTTATGACATGACT
Source organism: Picea engelmannii (assembly GCA_009831015.1). Taxonomy (NCBI): domain Eukaryota; kingdom Viridiplantae; phylum Streptophyta; class Pinopsida; order Pinales; family Pinaceae; genus Picea; species Picea engelmannii. Next base: position 375,591 of record ML781379.1, on the reverse strand, counting down.
CTTCCTTGTCATTTATTAGATCCTTCAATAATTCCTTTATCCTTTTGGCTTCTTAAATTTGGGTCTTGAGATGGACAATAGTTTCAAATTTTTTGATAATCTCATCATCTACCTTCATATCTTCTTTTTCATTCTTTAGTCTTGTGATCTCTTCTTCCTTTTCTTCTAATTGAGTCTTACTACTTTCTTCTAGTTATTTGAGCATTTCTTTTAACTTCAAGATGTGCCTTTGACTCTTCTTGAGAAATTTTTTAGTGTTATCTGAAAGATAGCTATAGTCTATATAATAGTGGTCATTGCTATATTCATATAGAACTCTTTCAACTTTCTCTTTAAGCTCCAATAGTTTTTCCTCTATTTCTTCCATGGGATAACAATGAATTGATTTTATCCAAACTACTTCTAGATTTTCTTCTTCACTTGTAGAGAAAAATTCAACATCATCACATTTTGAATTATTGCAATCAAGGGTTTGTGTAGATTCTTTACTTTCATTTGAAATGTGTTCAAGATATTCCCTTTTGTCAACATCATCACATTTTGAATTATTGCAATCAAGGGTTTGTGTAGATTCTTTACTTTCATTTGAAATGTGTTCAAGATATTCCCTTTTGTCAACATCATCACATGATTCTTTATCCAAACTGACCACTAGCTAGTCATAACACATCCAAGCTCTCCATTAGCTTACTCATGCTCCACAACCAACCAATATGAATGCTAACTCAATCATGTATAAACAACTAGTAAACCATAAAAATCATATCACAACTGAATCACCAAAGTACTGCTCACTCCATAAACCAACATAAACCACATCACAACAACCATACCAAGAATTCCCTAAGAATTCAAAACACAACAAGCAATACTATCCATCAAGACAATAATGTAACCATACCAGTGTCTTAGTGATAGATCTGAGCCCATAGAATGCATATATGGAACCTGCTTCAGTCTTCAACAACTTGTCATAAGCTCAATCACAAATCTCCATGATTTTATCCATTGTATGCTCCCTATACACAGACAACCCACATACTATACACACCTTGTACACAGACATCTCGCGTATACGCACCCTATATACAAACAACCCACATACACATCAGAAAATAAGGTTTTTCTGTAATTCCGAGAATTTCGACATCATGATCTCAGACTTGCCAAAACTTCAATGTGTCCATGAGATCCTCCTGATCTCCTCTCTCTCAGAATAGATCTTCAATCATTCTCAAGAGATCCACACCAAAATGCTCTCACAAGAATCTCTCCATCAATACTCCAAAATATATTCTCACAAGAAGCTCTTCATTGATCCACACAAGGATGTTTTGCAAGAGACCATTGCTATCTTATTTATACTTTCATCATATAGGTTACTTAATCCATTTTTAGGTCACTTAACCCTTTTCTAGGTCACTTAACCTGTTTTCCTTATGTTAGGGTTAACCACAATCCATAAATAGAAAGTTCTCTAATACTTTATCATTTAAATATTCCTTCTTGATTTTGTCACCTTATTTTATCATTTCTTGATTTTGTCACTTCTCTTTATTATTTAAATAATCCACCTTGACTTTGTCACTTTACTTTATCATTTAAATAATGATTTTTTCTTTTCAAGAACTTTGACTTCTTTGACCTTTTGGGGCTTCAAGCCAACATGTGAGGGTCCTCCAACTTTGTAAGGCCATAACTCTCAAACCGTGAGTAGTTATGTGACATTACACATACCACAGGAAATGACATGACAAACACTATCCATATAGGATAGTTTCACCAACAAATTCATTGATCTTCATCTCATTATTCCACTTACAAGCATGGGTCTTCCAACCATTCTTCTAGGATAACTCAATCTGCAAAGTGTCTCTCCATGAGGGATTTCACCATAACGGGACCACTTTGGAGTTCATCGATTTGTGCACATTATCAATCATGATAAGACAATAATGAGTCATCTATATATTTTTTCAACAATGCATCATATACTAATGAAACCACATCGATCCATCTTCATCATGTATCAATGACAACTCATTGATCCATCTTCATCTATTCATTCTTATCAAGGACAATACATATTATATTACATCAATCATCAATCAAGCAATCCTTTGACATCAATCAATCACTTGACATCAATCAATCACTTGACATCAATCAATAAAACCCTTGGCATCAATGACAACATGATCCAACATGATCTGCTTCTTTGTTCATGTGATTTTGTGCCATGGTTAGGTTGTCCTTTAAGAGTTGGAGAACTTGTTTTTGATGCTCGATGTTCCACACCTTGAACCTTATATTTTTATTTTAGAGAAGAAGTGATGGATGGTGGGTGATATCCATAGAGCGCCATAAATGGTGTCATTTTTGTTGCAGTATGAAAGTAATTGTTATACCACCATTCTGCCAAGGGTAACCACTTGAACCATTGTGTTTGTTTATCAAATACAAAGCATTGAAGGTATCCTTCCAGACATTTGTTCACTATATCAGTTTTTCCATAATATTGAGGATGATAAGATGAGCTATGAGCCAATTGAGTACCCAAACAAGAAAACAATTATGTCCAAAAATGTCCAGAGAAGTTGAGATCTCTTTCACTTACAATAATCTTTGGGCCTCCATGTAGCTTTTGAATCATCTCCATGAATGTGGTGGCAACTGTACTAGCTTTGAAAGGGTAAGAGAGTGCACAAAAATGTGTGTACTTGGTCAGTCTATCAACAATCACCATGATGACATTGTTTCCATCAGACTTCAGTAACCCTATGATGAAATCCATGGAAACCTCCTCCCAACACTGATTTGGGATGGATAATGGTTGTAAAATACCTGGGGTCTTAATTGTTTCCACCTTATTTTGTTGACAACCCAAAAATTCTTACAAAAACCTATTGGGCTCTATAGATGTCCTGAAAACAACCTTAGTTTAACATTAATTTATCAACCCAAGGATTCATATTTTATTTCAAGAATATCAGCAAAGTATATGCAGATAGCTGTAAAGGCTAAAATTGTGTAGTTAAAATAAATCTGATTTTATCAAGAATCAAGTTCCTCACACATTCATTAAAACACTGAGACTAAGATATTTACTTAACAGGATTGAAATCTAATCTATAACATGTTGTGAATTAAAGGTATTAATTGAATTACATAATTGATCTAATTAAGAAACAATAATTGAATCTATGAAAAAGATTGATAAACTGATCTATTGATGATTATTTAACTTGCTGGAAAGAAATAGCTAACTACTGTAAATTGAGAAGGAACAACAAATGCATAATTAAGCGAAAGGAACAACAAATGCTAATTTAAGAGAAGGGAACAACATGTGTGAAAATGAGAGGAACTATCAAGCGGTAAACTACAACAATGGAAAATGGAACAACAATCTATAAAATTCAAATGAAACACCTATCTTCTATAAGAAAACAACATAAAAACATCAACACACTCATGCATTTATCTTAACTATTGCAAAAGAGATTTAAATCACAGAACTGAAATCAACCCAATACAATTACAGATTGAGACAGTAACTCCTTCAGATTAGGCCCTCGGTCCTTAGAAGCATTGCTACTCGAAACTCAGTATGCAAAAATGATGAAAATGCTTGAAGCTTCTATTAATTCCATAACTAGTACAACATTTCAAAAAAGGTTGCTTGTATAGAGCAATTCTAAGTTCTGAATGTTTGGATAATTTTTTTTATCTTTTTTCTATGATTCATTTCCCTCTATATATTACAATGATATGGGTAAATTAAGCTATCTTGAGGATCGAGATATCCTCATGATTGCTTTTACTATTTATAAAGTTTACAAAATAGAGAATCAATCTTCCTCAAAAATTCTTTGCGCCTAATTTCTTCGACCTCCAATAGCCTACACATCTTCGAAATATTCTTAGTTATCTTGGGTTTAACAATATTTATCCATCCTACAATAAAATCAAACAATTCCAACTGAATATTAGAATTTATCTAATATCACTCAAAAATATTTCTTGAAGACATTTTAATCATTTTCTATCCTAATTATTCCTAATTAGCATAAAAGTCAATCAAGATTATATCATAAACCATGGGAATAAGGAGGATATTTGTACCTTTTCCTCAACTCAACATACCCCCCATCTTACTTTCTTGCATTTCCTCATGCAAGATGATATGTTACATGTAAAGAAATGATGTTGTAAGGAGGAGAGGTTGGTTCACTAGGTTCCCTGAACCCATTCTTGCGTCAGAGCTCTTCAAAAAAAACTTCTCCCCTCTTCCTATTAATTTGATAATCTCTCTGGTAACCCTCTGGAGGAAACCAGATAATAGGGGGACTATATCTACACCCAATCTAGGCAGGTCCTTCATCCTAGATCATTCTGGTATACCTTTCCACCCTGAAGGTGGCTGCATGAAAGTTCTTGTAGCCAAAGGGTTCCCTACTCTTGATTGCATTTGGGGAGGCATCCCATCTTAGTTTGGAAGCAACAAGAGATTCTTCTTTAATATCCCTAAAATATGGTAAACCTGAATGTATAACTTGTCGGTGGATAAGAGCTAAAGAGTCTACAACCCTTTCCTTCTTCATGAATGTTTTGTGTTGCATGATAGCTGTGAAACATTTCAGAGGTTCCCTCTAATCCAAAGGTCTAGCCCAGTTTCCCTTTTCATGAAGGTCTTGTGTGATTTTTCCCACCTGACTTGTTTTTTGGTAAAAGACAATAATGCTTGGAATTGTATATCCCTAATAAAAGGAATAGGGTTCTCTTTTCTGGTTTCTTCCAAGATGAAGTTGTGGAAGTATAACTCACACAGAAAGTATTGCACTTTTTCTTCCTGTTCTCTAAAGCATGAAAAAAACTCAGATACATTGGTGAACTTAATTGGCTTACCCGCTCTAATAGATTTTACCCTCAACAATAAATAACACTCCAATAAAAACAAGGTGTAATTAGTAGCAGGAGCCCTCAGTATAGACATCGCAAACTTCTTTGATTTTCTCCAAAGATTTATCTAATTGGCCCTGTTGGGGTCCTATAATTATAGGCGAATCTATTCTTCGACTGTTGATTTGGCGTCTCTCCCATGATGACGAAGTATGGCTCAGGTGATTCCGCTTCCTCCCTCCATTCTTGTCGCTCAATCCCCCATCACCCTGTTGCATCCTTCATCCTCCACTGCGCCTTCACTCCCTTGTCTTGTTGCCCCATTGATTTCGCCTTACCCGCCTTCCATCCCTGAATAAACAAGACTTAGGATAAACAAAAACAGAAATAAAGTTAGCATAGGTTAAAATTGATTAATAAACAACTAGTTTAATAATCGATTAATTATTAATTAATTATTAATTAATCAATTATTAATTAAGTTAAAAAAATCTAGATGTAGTTAGTTTAATAGGCTAGATTAGCTAATAAAAGGTTAGGTTAATTAATAATAAATTAACCATTAATTATTTAATTAATTAATGATTAATAACAATAGTTAGGTTAGATTTTGTTTAATTTAAATTAAAATCAAAATAAAAGCATTAAAAATTAAATAAAACTAAAACATAAAAATATTTAAAAAACAAAAAATAATATATAATAAAAATTAATAAATTAAATTAATGTTTTATTAAGTAGTATTAATAAAACATATAAAATAAAAACAAATTATAATAAAACATATATTAAAAAAAAACAATAAAAAAAAAACACACGTAACAAATAATATAATAAAAAAATAAAAAGTAAAAAACATACAAACCTACATATCCTAAGTTCTACCCCACCCAAACTCCATGCACATTCATAACCTCACGCCACTCTTCCTCTACCCCATACACACCCTCCCTACGTCACCCCCACCTCATACTCCACCCATGTCCCCCCCCCTCACGTCACCCTCACCTCACCATCCACTCACTTCCCATCCCCCTACGTCATATCCCACTATCCCCTCCACACTCCCGCCCACCTTAACTCCCAC
>ML781379.1:320606-334688 GCA_009831015.1 Picea engelmannii | reverse complement strand
TCATAAAGTAAGTACATCATCCTTCTTCTCTTGTCCATTCAATACTTTAGAACTAGGGAAAGAGTAGTATTCTGTCACTGTTTGTTCCAGATCCAGGTGGATCTGGGGAGATCGGTTCGTGTCCGCACTTACGGATTTATCCATAAACAGCCACTGATCTAGATTTTTCCTGGAATCTCCACCAGTGAAGGATTACAATTTCTTGTTGCATTTAATGTTTCTCTTTATGTCCATGACTACTTTGAATGTTTCTCTTTATGTCCATGGCTGCGGCCTACGTGAACAAGGATTAGGGTGACTGGATGTGGGCTGGGAAAATAGGGAGACCAGTGACTGAAAAAAGGAGATGAGTGTTCATCCTTGGAGAAAAATAGAGGGGCTTGGGGCCAATATTTCACTCGGGTAAGATATTTAAGGAAAACTAGGGTGCACAAATGAACAAGGGAAAACAGAGAACGATTTACAAGTCGAAGTGGGGAAAAACTTAAGATTTGGTATTTGAAAAGGATAGAGACATGGAAGACTACAGATTTGGGTATATCGACACACACCTATGGCCCTTGAAAACCTTATGTGATAACACTAGTGAAATTTAGTTAATGAAGGTCATACCCAAAGGAGTGGCTAATCGTAATAAAATCATACTTTTCCATGAGAAAAGAATCGTATCTTTTGAGAAAATTGAAGAGCAATAAGTAAAAAACATAGAAGGAACAACAATTGTTCCTTTTGAATGAACAACATGACTTGAAAAGGAACGAAAGTTATTCCAACGAGAAATATGGTTGTAACAAAGGGAACGATAGTTGTTCTGTTCTGATGAAGCGACGACTATGCGCAAAGGGGAGAACAATCACACGAAGGGGACGACAGTTGTTCCATTTCAAATGAACGACAACTACACGCAATGGGCACAAAAATCATATGAAGGGGATGAAAGTTGTTCAATTTCAAATAAACAACAACTACACGCAAAGGGAACAAAATAACAGAGATACAATAAAACTAGTTTTCTATTCAATAACCCAATAAGTTGAAAACTATAAAATGCAGCGGAAACAAGCTTGTTGGAATGGTGGCGGCTTATCTCTGAGAAGAGATGTGACAGTTGCGTTCATTCGCAAGAAGATGATTACAATGATTCTATGAAGGCATTTTTACAATAATAAGGAATGTCAAAAACCCTAGACATCCAAAAACCTAACCCTAGGAGATGAAGCGCCAAAAGTCATGTGGGCCCCGTTTGGGTAAGTTAGTACATCAACTTCCTAGGGTCGTAACTTTTGCATACGATATTTGTTTTAGGCGTATGATATCCCATTGGAAAGGTGTCATTGAGGAGATTCATTTTAGGTGAAATATCAAAGGAACTTTCGTATTTCCAACCTGGTTTCCCAAAAAACATCATTTAGGGCCTCAAAACGACTCTAGAAGTGAAAACTGCTAAAAATAGTAAATTACCAGAATTGCCAAAAAATTCGTTTTGAGCCAGTTGGTAAAGGTGGGTGGCCACCGATATCCATATGTATCAATCCTCCCTCCTTAGGAATCAATGGTCTCCATTACGTTGAGGTCCCCCATAATATGAGGAAGTTTCTGCTAAATTTGGCCCTGAGTGAGCCACTTGCCTTGGTGTAGGAGCTTCCATGCTTTGACGACTCGATAAAGATGGATCCTTTGTTTTCGAGTGCCCTTGATCTATGTGTCTACAATATGATCATTGGATTCCTATTGTATGTAGTTGAGTTTGAGCTCTGTTGGTGTCAGTTGTTCTGCTACTTCTGAGGTGTCCAATAATGGTGGGAAATAAGGGTGAAGGAGATCCACGTTGAACACTGGGTGCAGGCCAAGGAAAGGAGAAATGTTGAGCTCAAAATAATTATCCCCCATGGCCTTGGTGATAGTGTACGACCCATAACGGAGTGGGAAAAGATTTCGATGGGGTCCTGTAAGGTGGTCTTTCTACAAGTGCAACCAAACATTGTCGCCCACCTGAAACTTATGTGGCACCCGATGTTGTTCATGGCGCTGTTTGTACTTGTCATTGGAATTTTGTAGGATATCTTGAACCTGTTGGCGGATGTGATGGATCCACTCAATGAACCAGGTGGCTTTGTTAGCTTCAGTTGGAGCAGGAGATGATTCGGTTGAGGTGACCGCAAGGGGAAGTGCAACATCTATGGGACCCAATGGTTGGAATCCCAACCCCACCTGAAAGGGGTTGTGGCTAGTTGAGCTATGCAGGGCTCAGTTGTAACTATGATGGACATAGGGAAGGCTCTCATCCCATGTGCGAGGGTGATTTGAATTATACATGCAAAGGATATGCACAATCATTCGATTTACAACCTCAGTTTGGCCATCTTTCTGGGGGTGGAAGGCCGTGTATTTTGTGAGCTTGGTGTCCAACAGTGACTAGAGGCTTGACCAAAATGCACTGAGAAATCAACTATCTCGATCTGAGACAATGGTTTGTGGGATTCCAAAATGTACCCAGACTCTTTCAAAGAAGAGCTTGGCAGTGGCCTATGCTATGATGCTCTTCTTGCAGGCAACCATAATCAACATCTTACAAAAGTGATCAACAACCACAAAAACAAAGTCATTTCCTCGCTTGGTGGACGAGAGGCCCAGCATGTAGTCCATTGTGATGGATTTCCATGGACTTTTAGGAGTAGGAAGAGGAGTGTACAAGCCCTATTTCTTAGTGGATGGTTTGGCAATAGCGTAGACAGTGCAATATGTGATATACTTGCTGACCTCTTATCGAAGTTTCGGCCAGTAGAAATGTTTCTGTAGCATCGTCACTGTCTTTTCAACACTGAAGTGTCCTGCCACCTGACTGTAGTGGGATTCCTAGATTGTCTTCACTTGCTCTCTTGATGGAACACAAATATGTCCCAAACGACACAACAACCCATCCTGAAGATGGAAATTATCGACAACTGCATTTGCACCCAACATTTGGTAGGTGGTGGTGAAGTATGGGTCTGTCTCATAAAGTTGGGTCCATCTAGAGGTCTCATGGCTGCAAGAGTCTAGCACCATGGTGAGTGCCACGACTGGCAGTCTGTTGAGGCAATCAACGATGCAATTGGTGATTCCTTTTTTATACTTGATGTTGAGGTGGAATTGATGCAAGTACGTGGACCACTTTTGATGGCAGTCATTCTAAAATTTTCCCTATGTCTTCATGAACTACAGTGGCTTATGATCAGTGTGGATGATTGTCTCCTTCCCAACAATGTAATGTCTCCATTAGTGGTAGGCTTTCACAATGGGGTACATTTCTTTGTCGTAAGTGGGGTAATTATAGACAACATATGATAGTGTCTGACTATGATAGGCCACAGGGTGGCCATGTTGAGTGAGAATGACACCCACAACATAGTCTGTTGCAGGTCTGGTAGTGAAAGTATTGGGGATGAGCACAAGTGCTGCTTCAAATCATCAAAATCTTGTTGTTGGGATTATCTCCACACAAATTTCACCTTACCACCACCCCTGTTTATTTGGCTGAGGGCCCATGCAATATGGGAGAATCCCAACGTGAACTTGCAGTAGAAATTGGCAAGTCTCAAGAAGCTCAGAAGCTCAATGAGTATGGTTGGGGATTTCTAGTCATGAATGACTTGGATCTTGGTTGTATCCACATGTATTCCATGCTTTTCAATGATGTAGCCCAGGTAATGGACCCTGTCTATACCGAGGGAGCATTTTTCCAAGTTGGCGTATAGCTTGTGCTACCACAAGGTGTGCATAATCTGTTGAATATGTTGCAAGTGTACAACCCAAGTATTGTTGTAAATGAGAATGTCATCTAGATACACCACTACAAAAGTATTGTTGAATGGTTGCAGGATATTGTCCATCATCCTCATGAAAGTGGTTGGATCATTTTTCAAACCAAAGGGCATGAACAACCATTCAAAAAGGCCTTCCTTTGACTTGAAGGCGGTCTTCCATACATCTGTCTATTCTATTGGGACTTGGTGGTAGCCAGACTTCAAATCAATATTACTGAAGTATTTGGCCCCCGTGAGTTGATCAAGGAGGTTGTCGATTCGGGGAATCGGGTACCGGTTTCTGACTATGATTTTATTCAGAGCCTGATAATCAATGTAGAGTCACCAGGTTCCATCCATCTTTTGTACCAGCACGATTGGGCTCTCGCAAGATGATGAGATGGGATGGATGTGCCACTTGTGGAGCAGTTCTTGGATCTGTCACTTGATCTCATCATTCTCTAACATGGAGCGATGATAGACTGGCCCATTGGGAAATTGTGCATTGGGGGTCAGATCGATGTGGTGCTTGACCTAGTAGTGTCGAGGTACCCCTATAAGTGAGGAGAAGATATCGAATTATTCTTCCATGATATTATCTACTTGCTTATTCTTTGTGGAGAGGTCAACCGTAGAGACACTGGATGTGGCTATGATATTTCTCTTATTCTGAGAGTGAATAACGAAGAAGAAAAAATTCCCCGTTTGAGAGATGACCTTCCTGCATTTCTTAGCAGAGATCAAGGAAATAACACTAGGTGGGACTACCTCAGGTATCCTATACAATTTCATGTTCAAAGTAATAATAACATTATGAGGCCTAGACTCATATACAACACAACGTTTCCATAAATAAGGTTGGACAAAAATAAAATGACAAACTTTGAGAGGAGAAAAATCACACAATACCTCATCTTTTAAGGACTTGATGTTGTACAATAGTCGACATTGTTGGCTAACGTGAAGATCGCTTCCTTGGCGGAGCCATCCAATGGTGTAGGTTTGTGGGTGTGGCATTATCGGCAGGGCCAATCGCTTGACGACCTCTGCTGATATGAGGTTCTTCTAGCTATCGCTATCAATGATGAAGTGTAGTGGGGTGCCTTTTACCCACATCTGTGAATGGAAGAGGCACTCTCCTTCTTCTAGCTCGTCTGGTTCACCTAGCTGGAGCTTGGTTGTAGCAATGGTGGCACTAGGTTTCATGTCAATGATCCATCTTCTCCTTTTTAGTTCTGGATCTGAGTCATAATCTGCATCTAATTCAGAGGCTTTCACTTCGGCCACCAACGACTTCTTTGAGCGGTAGTCAACAGTGTTATGCCAAGGGCTCTTATGGAAGTCGCATCACTTCCCTGTATCTTTCATTGTCTTTTCGGTGTCCTTCTTTGCTTGTGGCTTGGACTGGTTGTCCTGATACTATTCATATTTTCTCTATCCTTTGTTTTGTGGGTTGGGGCCGCCCTTTCTTGGATTTTGTTGTGAGGGGTTCCCAAGCCCAAATTGTCGCGTCTTTTGTTTGAGCTTCTGCTCGATTTTGATGGCATATAGGTAGGCCGTGCCCAAAGATGAGATGTCCAGAAATTCCATTTCGGTTTGGATGTATCTATGCAAAGCACCACGATACTTGAGAACTAGATGTCGCTCTGAATATTTGATACCCATCTTGGTGCGCAAGGTATGGAAGATATTTGTGAAATCTGGCACCGCTTGGTCTCTTTCTTGCCGTAGTGTGGTCCATTTGGTGTACACGTCGTCATAACTTCCGAAAAGGTAGTATTTTTCCTTAATAGCATCTCTGAAGGATTCCCAGGTGGTCGTGACTATAAATAATGAGGGTTCCTCTATTTCCTTTTGCTCACATAAAGTTTCCCACCAATCTTTGACATGGTGAACGACTTTGAGGAGCACAAAAGTAATATTTTTTCTATTCGAAAAGTTATGGACAGAAAAATAACCTTCTAGTAGATTCAATCACTTGTCTATGGGATCTGTGTCAATTTGAACTTCAAATATAGGAATATAAAATTTTATTTGTATCTTGAAGGGGGTGGCGCCTCCATTCGAAGAAGATGTGTCGCCTGTTGGTAGCAGCCAAAGTATTTGTGTGAAACTATCCATCATCTCATTCCTCTGTTGCGTGAGGGATTCCTCAATCAACAATTTGAAAGGATATCGTGTCCTATCATATTTATTTTCTCCTTTCATGACAGGTCACTTGGGCATGTGAGAGATTTTGTCCTCAAGAGAAACAAGCTCGAGACCCAACTCTTTGTACTCCGACCTAGTTGGGGACATGCATTGAGACGACAAGAAGCAGACCACTTTGATACCAATGATTCAAATTTTATGAGCATAATGAAATGAATACAGATTATTAACATGTTCTTAACACAAAATAACAGAGATACAGTAAAACTGGTTTTCTATTCAATAACGAAATGAGCTGAAAAATGTAAAATGTAGCAGAAACAAGCTTGCTAGAATGGTTGCGGCTTATCTCTGAGAAGAGATGCGATGAATGCACTCATTCACAAGAAGATTATTACAATGAGGCTCTAAAGGCCTTTTTACAATAAGTAGGAATGTAAACAATCCTATACATCCAAAAACCTAACCCTACGAGATGAAGCGCCAAAAGTCATGTGAGCCCCGTTTGGGTAAGTTAGTACATCAACTTCTCGGGGTTGTAACTTTTGCATACGATCTTTGTTTTAGGCGTATGATAGCCCATTGGAAAGGGATCGTCGAGGAGATTCATTTTAGGAGAAATATGGAAGGAACTAGTATATTTGAAACCTGTTTTCCCAAAAAACATTGTTTAGGGCCTCAAAATGGCTCTGGAAGTGAAAACTACTAAAAATAGTAAATTACTAAAATTGCTAGAAAACTGTTTTGAGCTAGTTGGAAAAGGTGGGTGGCCATCGATACCCATCTAGATCACAACAATTATTCCATTTCAACTAGACGACAACAACGATGTTCAAATTTTTAACCATCTAATTACGTGATTGTAAACCTCCCACAAACATTTATGTTTTAGTGAATCTGGGATTCGTTAGTCATCAACTAAATTCATTCAATTTTTATGGGTAAGTTTATTCAATAATCAAAGTATTGGATGGTTTTTTAGTGTCATTCATTCATTATAATTACTTGATTTTTTTGTGGAGCATGACATATTCATCTTTCTGAAAGAAACAAGGTTTATTTTTGATGATTTTTCAAGGTCAGATAGGAACAGAAAAGAGTGCTAATTATATTCATTACAGTCATCTTTTCTAGTTCTTCTTTTCTCAAGTGACTTTCCTAAAAAGTAAAAATTAAGAACTCAGTCAAATATGTAACGAAATCTATATACAATATGTATAGTGCTGATAAAATCGTCATTTTATGAAGTTGAGGCTACGAGGTTACCTTCCTAGCCAGCTAAAATATGAACAATAGGTTCCTTACTTACTTCTTGGCAAAAGGATTCTTTTGAAGGCGGATGATGGTAGAGTCGTAGCCAATTTCCATTTACCATAAAAGGAGAACCAGACTCGTCGATGGTAACTAAAGTGACAGTGCCATTATCATGAACTTCATTAATTTCATATGGTCCCAACCACCTTGTCTACAATTTTCTAGGAAAATCCTAAAATTTGGAATTGTAGAGAAGCACCCAATCACCTTTCTATGAATATTTCTTCTTGATATGTTTATCGTGCCAACTAGCTCTCTATTGCTGAATAATAGTGGTGCGCTGCAGGGAAGACATGCATGCTTCATCTAACTCATCGAGCTATTGTAGTTGTTGTTTATGTGCCTCTGTAAGATCCATTCCAATTTCCTGGGCCATCCTTAGAGTCTTGATCTCAAACTCAATCGAGAAGATAAGTTCTTTTCCATAGACTAAATAATAAGGAGAGTAGCCAGTGGTGTTACGCCATGTCATGCGATAAGCCCATAAGGCATTTGGAAGCTCGGCTGCCCAATTCTGATGGTTTGTTGATACTGTTTTTGTCAAAATTTATTCCAATACTTTATTGGTACTTTCTACTTGCCCATTTGCCTATGGGTGGTATGGGGAAGTAACTTTGTGTTTGATATGGTAATTGCTCAGGGTGGTTGTGATTCTATGGGTTGTAAATTGTGACCTTACGTCAGTAATTACTTCCCTGGGTAATCCGTAGCGTACAAATATTTTGAAGAGAAACTTAATGACTGCTTCGTCTGTTGCGTTTGACAAGGCTACTGCCTCTACCCATTTGGTCATATAGTCTATTGCAACTAATATACAAGCCTTCTAGTTTGATTTTGGGTTGAAGGGGCTAACGAAGTCTAGTTCCCATCTCTCGAAAGGTTCTGTGACTATTTGTGCTTACAAGGGCATTTCATCAGCTTGGCCTGGGTGACCCATCCTTTGAAAGTTGTTGCAGGTCTGGACATATTTCTTTGCATCTTTGAATATTGAGGGCCAATAATAGCCCATTTGTAAAATCTTATGCCTAGTCCTGCGGTCTGCAAAATTTCTACCATAGGGCTCATCATGGCCCGCCTTCAGTATTTCATAAATTTCATTATCTCTTACACATCTTTAGATCTAGAGGTTATCTCCCGTGTGGAAAATATATCCACCAATATAGGTGAACTATGCACTATGTTGGAAGATTAGTTTCCTTTCCCTTGATGATAGGTGTGCTGGTATTTTCCTAGCTACTAGATAATTTGTGACATCAACATACCATGGTGGCTTAGTAGTGACAACGAATAGGTGTTCGTCTGGAAACTGATCTTCAACTGTCAAAGAATCATCCATTTTGGGTATGCGGGACAAGAAATCTGCAACAAGATTCTCTCTTCTGGGCTGATCCTTGATGGTGATGTTAAATTCCTGCAATTGTAATAACCACTGAGTGACCCATCCATTAGTAATCGGTTTTTTAGATAGATATTTAATAGCATAATGATTAGTATAAAGACTAACTAGATAGCTTGCTATATAGTGGAGAAATTTATTAATAGCATGTATAACGACTAAAATTCTTTTTCTGTTACTGTCTAATTTAATTCAGTGGGAGTAAGATTCTTGCTAATAAAATAAATAACATAAGGTTTTTTTTTCTTCTTCATGTCCAAGGACATCACCTATGGCGATATCTGATGTGTCTGTAGAGATGTGGAATGGTATTTTCTAGTTTGGTCCTCTCAGCACCGGTGCTGTTGAAATCAACTTTTTAAGTCTTGCGAATGCCACATCACACTTATCAGACCACTGAAATTCTGCATTACCAATTAAAGCATGTAAGGGTCCACAGTTTTTGAAATTTTTTCCATGAATTTGTGATAGTATCCTGCATCACCAAGGAAATTATGTACCTCAGTTTGTGTATGACGTGTGGGCAGATTAAGGATTACCTCTATTTGTTTTGGGTCTACCCTGATTCCATCTGCAGAAATATAATTCCCTAGTGCCACACCTTCAGTCATCATCATATGAAATTTTTCATGACTCAAACATAACTTGGTAGCAATGCATCATTCCGATACCTTCTCCAGATTTCTTAGATATTGATCAAAATCATTTCCATAATGGGTGAAATCATCCATGTAAACTTCAATCCCTTCATTAATTAGATCATAAAATATGCTCAGAATGGCCCTATGGAATGTGTTTGGAGCATTACATAATCCAAAGTGAAATACTCTGTATACAAAGGTACCCTAGTGACATGTAAATGCAGTTTTATCTTGATCTTTCAAAGCAATTTGGATCTGATTATAGCCACTAAAACCATCTAAGAAGGAGAAGAATTGCTTCCCTGCTAAAGTGTCAAGGAATTGATCAATAAAGGGTAAAGGAAAGTGGTCCTTTTGGGTAGCCTTATTGAGTTCTCTATAGTCTACATAGATTCTCCATTTCCCATTCTTATTGGGGATGATTACTAGTGGAGAAACCCACCGACTATCAGAAATAGGATATATAAAATCAACATCCAACAGTTTTTGTAACTCTTCTTTAAAAACATCCTTGAGATGAGGGTTCAATCTTCGTCAGGGCTGTCAGATGGGTCAGACATCTTTCTAATTATAGATATGATGTGTACAGAGTTGGGGATCGATTCCCTTCATGTCAGGATATTCCCAAGCAAAATCCTGTTGATATTTAGAAAGGATCTAAATTAATTTGTGTTGTTGTTGCTCATTTAAATTAGCATTAATATTCAGAAACCTCCCTGGTGAAATTTCAACTGATTTGTTTTGATGGAAAGCGATGGTGGGGATCTGTTGTTCCATCAACTCTTCCAAAGGATCTCCCTGTGCTTAATTATCTAACAAAGTTTTTAACATTTGACATGTTGGATTGCTTATAATGGTTGGGATGTTAATGAAGCTACTGATCACACCATCTTCTAGTTGGGTCTTGAGTCTGAGATCTTCTTCCAGTGTGAGAGAGGATTGTAGATCCTTTTCTGGATATCTAGGTGGTGGCAACTGCTAATGTATGATAGACGGGATTGGTTTAGCTAGAGGATATAGGATGAAGTTCTTTGTAGCACCTCCTCTAGCAATTGTCATGTTTCCCATGTGACATCCTATGTATGCATCTGTTGTTGCGAGCCATGGTATTCCTAGTATTAATGGATGTCCATCAAGTCCACTTCTTGGGTTGATAATGAGGAAATCAGTTGGATATTCCCAAGAGTCGACTAAAATTGCTATATCCTGTAATGTGCCAACTAGTTTAACCACTTCTCAATCAACCAATTGTAACATAATTGGAGTAGGTTCGAAGGAGGTGAAACCTAGGATGTTGCAAGTCTCGATGGTCAGGATATTAATGGCTACCCCCAAATCCACTAGTGTATTCGGAAAATAACAACCTTGTATTTGAACTATTACTATGGGATTCCCTGGGTCTGCATACTTAAGTAGTTCCTGTTTACCCAGAATGAGATCAGACAAGGCTCCTACCACTGAATAGTTGATGATCGATTTTTAACTTTCCTGACATGCCTCTTCCCACATAATTCCTTAATTATATTTGCATAAATTGGGATGTCTTGCAGAGCCTGCATGAGTGGGATATTAACACATAGATTATTTAGCTCCCCTTCAATGTCAAAGTTAGGATACACAACTGGTTTTTCTATCCTCAACCTTTAGGGGAATGGGGGAGGAGGAGTTATGTCCTCATCAGGATTTTGTTGCTCAATTGTGTTTCCTCCCTACTCTACTTCTTCCGTTATGACCACAGCCGAGGGTGTTATTGTTGGTTGTATATTATTTTTATTCTCCCACTCTTGGTGAATGTTTACTTCCTTCAAGAGAAATTATGCACCTTGACCTCAACCAGAGTTCGTTGCACTCTACAGAGTTGATTTCCCCATCCAAATTCTCAATAATCTGCATGAGCTGGGATAGTCTATTATTAATATTTGGGTGAGGTTTAGCTAGTAATGGAGGGCGTAATTGTAGTTGAGGGTTTTGGGATAATTGTAGTGGAGCCTACAAAGTGGGACGAGCTTGAGGAGCCATCCCTAGGGGCTGATTGGTCATTCCCGTGGGGTGTTGCCAATTTTGATTCCAATTGGTTTCTTTTGCAGTTGTGTTAGTCCATTGTGAAGGATAAGGGTCGTTGTTTGAATTTTGCCAAGATGAGGTAGGGTATTGCGAGTTAGGCTAGGTAGGATTTGTAGTTGGTTGATTTGGCCAAGTGGGATTTGTAGTTGGTTGGTTTGGCCAAGTGGGATTTGCAGTTGGATATTGCTGGGACATCTAGGCTGGGTTAGCAAATGGTTGGCCCTGCCATGTGTTTCTAGAATTTTGTTTCTGATTATACTGCCCAGAAAAGAAAGAAGAAAGATCTTGTAGTGTACCTGGGGGACAGGCCTGCCATTGGCGACGCTGACCCATCAGATATAATGGTTATGTTTCCTCTTTTTCTCCTCTAAAGATGGATTTTAGCCCTGGGAGCGATGGACATTGCTCAATTGCATGATCTTTGGTACAAATGGTACAAACCCGAACGTCATCTAAAGGGAATTCCCTCAGAACATGTTTCTTTCTGCATCGGTGGAAAAATATGACTAAGTTTTGTTCTGGAAAAATATGACTAAGTTTTGTTCTTCTTCTTCTCATTTCTGTTTAGCCTGCAAGACATCCAATTGTGTAGTCAAAGTGCTCAGAATGTCAGTTTTGAAATTTTCTAAAAGATTACTGACTTCTTCTCAGGAAACACCCCCGCTGGTAATGTTGCTATTTCTAGTGAGGGGAGCCCGCATCCCTGATCTGGTCTGTGTACTCCCACGCGAGCACCTGATGCACAATTGGACAATGTGATCATAAGTTTCTTGATAAATATCACCCTTCCCCATTAAATTCAATGTTTCTACCCATTCATCCTTCATTCCTTTTATCAAAGTGGATTTAAGTACCTCACCTGGTAATGTACCATAAGGATATCTTTGCAAATTATATGGAAACCTTTCAACATATTCTTCTAATGTCTCTTTTTCCTTTGTATTCATTTGAAATATTTCATCTTTTAGATCCCTAGTTCTACAATAATCCTGATATTTAATCAAGAAGGCTTGCTTCATTTCATCCCATGAATTTATAGTTCCTCCTCCTAATCCCATAAACCAGTGCAAAGTTGCTCCTTTCAAAGTGGAAGGGAACAACTTTAGTTTTTGGGGTTCAGAGGTGTAATCATAACCTCTACACAGAACATCAAATTCAAATAAGAATGCATCAGGTTCCTCTGAAATTAATCCATGAAAGGTTGGTAGATTATGTAATGGGATATCTTTCATGGGTGAATTAGAAACTGGATCAACTATAGGATCTTCCAAAGTGGAATTCTGGGCTCATGGTTGATTTTTTTGCGCCATTTGGTTGAAAATATGCCAATAATATTCAGGTATTTCTTGGCCTGGATGTTATGTTCGGGGTGATTGATTACTTGATCCCCTAGGGGATTTAATCGTACTGTCTCTATCTGGGATTTTAGGTATACCTTCTCCTATCACAGGATATTCAAGATTAGGTGGTGGTGATGGGTTTGACTTAGCAACCTCGCTGGTCTCCCCTTCTCCTTCTTCCATATTATAATATTTTCCCTTGTTTAAAGGGATGAGAGGTGGCATATCTGTATTTTGAAAATTTTGTTCAGTCCCTTCAAATTTGCTATGAACCTCAGCGTGGGTTGTAGTTGGTGAATTTTCTGCCTGAGGGATTCATTTATAACCTTTCCTGGGTCCAAACGAAGCTTGAGATTCAGCTTTTTGGATCATATTGTCTATGAAAGTGATTCTTCCGGGGGGCACCAAGCCCTGGCCTTTTGTAGTTTTTGGTGGAGGTTTTGGTTTTTCAGGTTCTTTCTTCTTAGTCATACACACTTCACACTAAATTCTACGCACCTATATGACCCCTATGTATCAGCTGAAGGTAGGTGCTGACATAAGCATTTTACTTATTCCCTACATAGGTTCTTACCTTTCATTTTCAATACCTCATCCTCCAGAGACACAACCACTACTGCATTTGGGTCAAATTCCGACGGCGCGTTCAACGCAATTGCCACTTTCTATTGTCGGAAGATCGACAAACCTCAGACCCCCTCAAACGTCGTTTCACATGATGTCATTTTTCTGACGACCTAGTTTTCGTCTATATTGCGACATTTCAAACGTGGTAAGAGAGACATTGCAAATGTGGCAAGACCAACGTTTCAAACGTGGCAAGAGAGATGTTGCAAATGTGGCAAGACCGACGTTTCAAATGTGGCAAGTGAGACGTTGCAAACGTGGCAAGTGAGACGTTGCAAAAATGGCAAGTGAGATGTTTCAGACGTGGCAAGAGAGATGCTTCAAAGGTGGCAAGACCGACATTTCAAACATGGCAAGTGAGACGTTTCAGACGTGGCAAGAGAGACGTTTCAAAGGTGGCAAAAGAGATGTTTCAAAGGTGGCAAGAGAGACGTTCTAAAGGTGGCAAGACCGACAGGACGAGGTATTAGCTCCGACGTGGTTTCTATGGTTGTGACACTCTTGGACGTCGCAAGAACGACATCCATCAGGTGTAAACAACGATGGCCAGGAGTTACTAGCTTCGACGTGGTTGCTATGGGAGCGACAATCTTGGAGGTGGAAAGAGAGACGTCTTGGACATGGAAATAGTGACGGGAAGAGAGTGAAAGACGTCACAATTGCCACCTTTGTGTAGGTATTTAAAAAAAAAATACAATATCAATATCAAGACCTAATAGTCATTCCAAGCCCAAAGGAGGAGTAAGTCATATAGGTGTCAGCTA
>ML781379.1:286304-301444 GCA_009831015.1 Picea engelmannii | reverse complement strand
TAAAAACTATATAAAATCCTTATAAATTTGAATATTTTTACAAAAATATCGCCAAACATTTATAGTTGGAATATGAAGGATTAGTAAGATTCGCCAAGGTTTCTACATTTTAAAATAATTTTCCATCCTTAAAATCATCCCTGTCTCCCACAGGGTAAAACATCCCTGTGGAAGTTATCAAAACTGTTTACACAAATCTGGGAAAATATCCCAAGTTTCTATCTCTAACTCAAACTAACAACTTAAAAATAAAACTAAATCACACAAATATATCCTAGACTGCCACAACATGTCCAATGAAATTCAAATGTACCTGAAAGAGGTAAAAAATGAACAAGTTAAGAGGATATTTTGCTGATGAAAATGATAAAAATCTAATTCTAAAGACTAGCTACAGAATCTTGCGATTCTGTAGCTGGTCTAAATCAAACACAGAATCGCATTAAAATCAATTCGAATTTTAAAGAATTAGATTCAAACTATTAACAAGTATCTAATTGCTATTTGAAAGACAAACGAATTATTCAAATCAAAATTGTTATACTAATTTGAGATCAAACAAGACTAAGATAAATCAAATGATTACAGAGATGCATGTACTCTGTTCCATACGTTATCACCAATTCGGGTATACAGAATCATATTGGATAACTGACAACAATGAAATCGATTCATGGACCAATTGAAATCAACACAAAAATTTGCTTCAGCTATCCACAAAATCACTTCGAATCCAAACCAAATTAACATGATCGTTTTCTCAAATTGATTGCACTATATTAAGCATAACAAACGATCCATGCTATTAGAGAATCAAATCAAAACTGGTATGTAAATTATCACAAACGAAATCATAATGAAATTAATCGGTTGATAACAGGGCCTGTGGGACTCGTCCAATAGTTTGTTATTGCCAATTGGGGACAGACAAAATCGATTGACTTTCAATGAAATCATTACTTGAATTCATTTCAAAATGAACTATTAACCGAATTTTCTCATACGAATTCAACAGAGATAACATATGTTGATCTGAGTTTAACAAACTCATTTTGAAAATTAAAATCAATAGAGCAGCATCAAGTCTATTTTAGATACAAATCCAACTCATAAAAAACAATCATGCTAACTCAAGATACGCAACAATCCAATCAAAGCAAGAGCAAATCGAACAGTTTGAGTTTGACATAGTCGTTATGAATCAACACAGTTCCATGATTTCGGCAAAGAGATCTTTTGCACAGGTCAGATATAATCCAAATCCAAACGAAAATGTTGACAAAATAGAGTCGTTTTTCCAATTCAATAGACTACATCGTATTTATCAAGCCAATTCAATCCTATGAAATCGTTTCACAAATCGAATCACAAGAACTAAATCAGAGCCGTTGATATCCAATGACAGCAACATCATGTTAAATCAAAACAGAACCATGTTCTTAATTTTAGCATAAAAACCTCCTGTTCAGGTTAGATACAAACAAAATCCAAGCGAAATAAAAAACCATTGATTTCGTTAACTCAAACCAACAGACAAACAAATCAAACCCAGTGAAAAACCAATCAATTGCTAAACTAGGCATGATCAATTTGTGTGACCAAATCATAACTTCATTTAATTTTAGCAAAACGAAAACAATGTACAGGATCCACAACATAACCATTTTTGATATGGCTATGACAGAGTCATTTTGAACAATGGACAGAGCTATTTGAAAACCAAACTCAATTCATTATATTAATCCAAGCAATTGATAAAACGGAATTGATATCAAAACTCATACATGGATGATGAGCAGACAACTTAGTCATAACAGTTTGGAATTGACGAAGGTTGTAGCCGATTCGACATTCTTAAATATGATGGAACTAGTGGTTTTCTGCTTCTTGTCATTAGCTTGAAGCTTGTCCCTTTCACTAGTCAACACTGTAACTTGGTTTTGCAACAATTTGATTTTTTACTGTAATAAGGGGACGTCGGTATAGTAGCGTGATAGCCACACATTACATTGGTTACATGACAACTGTCTGGGCTTCGAAATTTCAGGTGAGGGTTTGTTTAAATCGCCGAGGGTTTCATTAGGTAGCTTGATCCTTGGGTAGCTAGGATTGTTCTTTAGGCAAGGGGGTAAATTAGAAACAAAGTCATAGGGTGGCTTGGAGTACAAACCATGGGAATAAGGGTACTCACTAGCCAGGAAGCGCTCGACATCAGAGTCTGAGTCTTCACTGAGGACTATGGGATTTTGATCAACACTAGGTTTAGGTTTATTCCTAGCAAGTCTCGATATAAGTCGAGCATTCTTTTTACCTTTGCCATCGACAGTAGGGTTACCCTTGACCTTCTTGCTCATAGGATTTTTTACAGCCTCAACCTTGTCTGTTATAATGTCAGGTAGGTCAATATCAGGGTTGACCGAGGGTTTGGGAGAGGGTAGAAGGGTATACAAAGGCACGGGTGGCCCGACCTTAGTCTCACTGACCACAGACTTATCGATTTGGACAGGCTCTGAATCAACAAAACCATTCCGAGAGAGAAAAGCTTGCCAACTATCACCTTGGAGGTTTAAATGATGAACGTCAATGAGTCTGATCAGGCCATGGTGAAACAAGATACTATCGACCTTCTCTTTTTTAAACCTCTTAGCCATTTTATAAAGACTACGCTGGAAATAAAATGGCATGTTCAATGGATAACCCATGAAATTCATTAACAGTCGAAGGTGATAAATAAAAACCAATCCATACCGACTCTCACAGGTCACGAATTGTTTAACCACTATCAAAAGATCATGCCACCTTGGTTTAAGCGTGGAAATAGGTATACCTCTGTCATAGGATGTGACCTTTCATGAGATGAACTATAATGGCCAGGGCACCTCATCAACTTTAGAGTTTTTAAACCATCGCTGGCCCATGGCTGCTAATCCTGTGGCAGAGCTAATGAACTCTTCATTGTTTTCAAGCTGAATGTCACCTATTTTGGCCCTACAGCCATCAAAAGTAATGGTGAACTACTGTGAAACAAACAAATTGAAACCCTCAAACCTCTGTACAAACGTGAGCCAACTACTATCTTGTAAATCTTTCCGGGCGTTATCGAATAGTAGCAGGGCTTGATTACCGTTCGGCTCTATTCGCACCACTGGTGCCATAGAGAGGAGTAGACGGTAAGTGATGTGAATGAGCTAGGGTTTGAACGCAGCATACACATAAGCAGAACGCTCACAGGCTTACCCGAAACTAGCAGAGGTAAAACAGAGATAAGGGAAGGCATTAATGACATATCGTGCAAAGGTGATGGAGCTATTTTTGTCCATGCAGAATAGTCATTGCCATGGTACAACCACCAGCGCTTTCAACTATTCAAATCACAACGCATATGTGTTACAACTATGTCACTTCAATCAATCAATCGAAACCTTTGGTAAGTGGATAAACCATTCGTGCAAACAATAGTTATAGTTTCAAAACCAAACAAATAAATTGAAACCAATACCAAGGGTTTGACTATGTGACATGCATTGTATAGAACGATTCATACCAAGAGTTTAATCATAACACCAATGTATTTTTATGAAACCAATATGCCAAGTAGATCAATCAAAGAACATGTAAATCCAATCGCCAATACATCACAAACTCAATCACTCATGAAACAAAACTACATAATTAATCAAAGAGTGTTCAAATGAGTACAGATCAAAAGGTTTTGCCAACAGTATAATGAAAAGTAAAATGTAAGCGCAATGGGCATATCGACAAGATGATAACGACATTTCGGTGAAGATTTTAATGCGACTTTGAAAGACCAAGTTTTCACGTTTACAGTCGTGAAAACAAGAACGCAGGTAAGTGTGTAAATAGCGCAAAAATAAAAGTGTCGTTTATTTGAGAATTGCAACGAAAAATTAAGGTTTGCAAAACACTGGTGTAGGCAACTTATAAGGATAGTAGAAAAATGTGAATTGGCTGCCAACGATGGCGACACACTGGTAGAAGCAGTTATCTCTGCCAAAAAATTCAGATTAGGATAGCAAAGATAATTCCAACTCAAAAATAACAACCAGAAAATCGTATAAACATCACCATTAACCAACTATTCTAGAATTGTTTTAAAATATGAAAAATGATAACAGTCTTAAGACCAGCGAGTCACGATATTAAAGATAAAATCTCCAATACTGTTGACAGAGCCACTACTGCCAGCAGGCGTCCATAGCCTCGACAGGGTTACCATTTAACCCACTCTGACATCTATATCATGCCAAGAATTTCTAGATCAGAATAAAGGACATTAAGAGGTTTCTTATTTGTAAATTTTCATATACCCAACATTGCTTCGCTGCCAGCGGGCCTGTTCAGTACCCCGACGAATTTGTCTTGGCGTCATGCATGCATTTACCCGCTTCCAGCAGACCTATTCAGCATCCCGATGGGTTTACAAGCACTTCCCACAGCTCTATTAATGATTTATTTTGTTTTGTTTTCCAAAGATATATAGTTGAGCGGGGTGACGCTGAAAATTATGATATTTTAACACATTTTTTTAGACCTCATCAAAATTTTTTAGAACTGTCCTTTACAAAGATCCAGGGATGTTTCATTTACAGAAAGAACTTCCTAAGTCAGGGAGACATCTTCTGAGTCATTCCCTTAAGGAATAGGGACAACATAAAAAGATAATAGATGATCACGATAAGCTTTACTCAGAGATCGAAATCAGTCAACTTCTTTCAACAACAGACTTTTTACCAACACAGATATAAATTTCAGAAATATACAATTGATGTTTATACAATTTTCTTAGCAGTTATTTCAGCGAAGGAATTTTCTGTTTTCTTTATCTGAATAGCTCAGTATATAGGTATGTGTATTTCCAAAAACACAAACTAATAAACTCAAAGGGGAAATCAAAAACAAAAAGCAAACAAAAGAAAAATATGTACATAACATTCAAGGGTTGTTGTCAATCAAAGTATCTTTTCAGGGCTTGGCCATTCACCGGATAGGTGTGAAGCTGCCCCTCAAGATTCTGCAATCGGAAAGAACTGGTACCTAACTTTTCAGCAATTAAAAATGGTCCAAGCCATAAGTTTTGAAATTTCGTGTGCTCTCCCTTTCCCTCATGTGGTTTGTCCCATTTCAAGACGAGATCACCTACTTCAAAATTTCTATCAGAAGAAGAATTAGAATCAAACCAGATTTTAACCAATGGTTGATGCTGATCTAACTTACGTTTAGCTTGGGCTCTTACCTCTTCTAGCTTCATCAAAGCATTAATTCGGTTTTCCGAAGGGGGACAATCTTCTTCTTGGATTTTCTGTGACAACTGAAGTGAAGGAAGAAGAATGTGAGGTGGTAGAATTGCTTCTCTGCCATAAATGAGAAAAAAGGGGGAGTTACCTACAACAGCTTTTGGCATTACCCTATCAGCCCACAACACGTTTAACAGTGCATTGTGCCAATTTTTGTGATTTTCAACCACTGTTCTCTTGATGATTTTAATCAAGTTCTTATTTGTTGATTCTGCCAATCCGTTGCCCTGGGGGTAATAGCTAGCAGAATACTTCAATTTAATTCCTTTTTCCAAAGCGAACTCACTCATCTCAAGAGAGGAAAAGTAAGAAGTGTTATCAAATACTAAACAATTAGGGATACCAAAACGAGTTATAATATTCGAATTTAGAAAGGCAATTACCTGACTAGTGTTGACAGTTCTTAACGTGGCAGCTTCAGACCACCGGGTAAAGTAGTCTGTGGCTGTCACAATAAAATTGTGTTGTTGTGAGGATGGGGGATTGATTGGACCTATGATATCAAGGCCCCACTACTGAAAAGGAGAGACTACTGAAACGGGCTGCAAAGGAAAGGCTGGTTGTTGTAACCGCCCTAATGCTTTCTGAAAAATAATACACTTATGACACAAGGCATGGGCATCTCTAAAAAGCGTGGGCCAGTAATAACTAGCTCTTAAAACCTTATGGGCAGTGGTGTCACCACCAAAATGACCACCAGCTTCTCCTGCATGCAATTCTAGAAAGACTTTTTTTGCTTCGTCTTTTTCAAGACAGCGCATCAATACGCCGTCAAAACTTTGACGAAACAGGATACCATTAACCAGATGAAAGGAGGCAGACTTTAATCTCAACACTCTTCTTTTAGTGGGATCTAGGTGATGGGGGGATGACCCATGTTCAAGACATAATCTTATATCGTCATACCAAGGACTGACAAGGTTTTGTGTGCAACAGATTAGATTTTGATCGTGTTGTCCTAGGTTTGACGTATCGCCTTCTTCTTGTTGTCCTGCTGCTGAATTAGTAACTAACTTGCATAACCCTTGGCCTCTCACTATCTGAGCTGGGGTGATTTCTAAGTCGTACTCCTGCAAGGAGGTGACCTAGTTAGCCCTCTTTTCACCTAGTTCCTTCTGCACTAACAGGTTCCTGACGGCTGGGTAGGGGACAATGACTTTCATCCTTGACTTCAAAAGATAGGACTGGAAGTGCTTGACTTCTTTGAAAACATCATAGGCTTTCCGATCTACCACTGGGTAATTAAATTCAACACCTTTGAAAGCGGATCTCATAAAGGCAATGGGTACTTCATTGTTCTTGACATTCTTTTGGGTTAGGACGACGACATAGGAATGGTCAGAAGCAAAAGTGTAGAGTGTAAAGTCTTGAGAAAAATCGGGGCTCATGAGAGACAGAGCGTCTATTATGGACTTATTTATTGCATTAAAAGCTTGATTTTCTAGGGGTCCCTAGTGATATTGGGTGTCTTTCTTAATTAGGTTCTGCAAGGGTCTGACCGTTTCAGAGAAACTGGGGATGGATCTTCTCACAAAGTTAATCTAGCCTAAGAAAGACTACATAGATTTTTTGGATGTAGGAGGGGGAATTTTTGTGATGACTTGAGTTCTTTCAGGGTCGATAATCATCCCTTCGCTTGACACAATAAATCCCAAGAGTTTACCCTATTCTACTGTAAAGATGGATTTTTTAGGATTCAAGGAGATGTCGTATTTACGACATCACTGTAGAACGGTTTGTAAGTGAGCTAGATGATCATTTTTGTTTTTAGAAAATACAGTAACATCATCTAAGTAAACTACGATGGACTGATTGATTAGGCCTCAGAAAGCGATGTCCATCGCTCTCTGGAAAGTGCCACCAGCATTAATCAATCCAAAGGGCATTTTTCGATAAGCATAAGTGCCCCATGGGGTACGAAAGGTGGTTTTAAGTTGGTCTGGTGGAGACATCAGGACTTGGTTGTACCCTGAGAAACCATCCAGTAAGGATAGCCTATCAGAACCAAATACCTGTTGTAGGATCTGTTCCATGGGTGGGATAGGATAGTTGTCTTTATCAGACGCTCTATTAAGGTTTCAGAAATCGATGCAGAGTCAGATTTCCCCACTTTTATTCTGGACTGGGACAAGGTTAGAAACCCATTGAGTGTGCCTAACAGGAAAAATTATCTTAGCATTTAGAAGCTTATTCAACTCTTTTTGAACGGTTGGTTCGAGCTTAGGGTGCATTTTTCTCAATTTTTGTTGAAAAGGTAGGGTTTGGGGTTTCATGGGAATGACATGTTGTATGATGTTAGGGTCGAAAGTTTTAAGGTCATCATACGTCCATGCAAAGACATATTTAAATTCTTTGAACAATTTAATAAATGCAACTTTTTCTTGTTCAGAACATCCTACCCCTAGATTAATGCACTATGGATTGTCCTTAGTTCCTAAGTTTACCTTTTCATAAGATAAAGAGAAACTATTGGTTTTACAGTTGACCGACTTTTTAAATTTATCTTGAAGATCATAAAAATTCTCTAATCTAACCATAGATTTAGGGATCGATTTTACCATGTCCGATGAAGATTCAGGAATTCTCGGATCTGTTATTACCATGAAATCATGAAAATTGTTGTTGTGTGTGTGTTCATCTATCATCGTGCCTTGGAAGGTTTCTTCCATGTGAAGAAAGTTAATAATCTGCTGATCATCGTCAAAGACTCTCCAGTTCGTGATGTTGTCGGGTACTGATGGCCAGAACAACAGTTCAACGGAGAATGCATTTGGGACAAGCCTTATGCAGGAAAGAGTTTAGAGGCTACATTATCTAATAAGTCTGCTTCAACATTATTCAATCTGGGAATAGAATTTATATTGAAAGTAGAAAATTTATTCATTAAATTCCATACCTCGGATTGGTAGCTTTTGAGATGCAGAGACAAATAGTGGATAGAATCTCTTACCTGTTTAACCACTATTTCGGAGTCACCAAAGACAGTCAAATTTTGAATGTTCATATCTAAAGATTTTCTGAGATCTTGCAGTAAAGCCTCATATTCTGTAGTGTTATTAGTACATTCAAATTCCAACCTACATGCAATCAATGTTTTGTTACCCGTCGGGTCGATAATGACACAGCCTGCACCAGCTCCTTCTTTGGACTTTGACCCGTCAAAATAAAGAGACCAAATTTGATTTCCATCGGGTACATGAGGCCATTGCGTTGAAGCTGTTGGCTGCATATATGCTACAATCTCGGACTGCTGTTCTGGATTGGTGATAGCTGAAGCCTCGGTCATTAAATTGTCGAAGAAGGTGTCCATCCCTTGTACTTCGGGTGAATCAATAGAAGGTGTAAATGGTTCATTGGGATCGTTCAAATCTGTGACTGTGAACTTAAGGTAGCGTTCACAATTTACCTTTATCTTGTTAGGCTTGCCGTTCTCTGGAAGCCATAGATGAGACCAATCTGTCGCGAAATAACCGTGTAGCTGCTCTGACCAGTCCCTACTTACAAATAGACCATACACTTCTGGAATATCCACAACAATAATATCAATAACCTGATGAACCTTGGGGTTAGACGATAATCTAATAAGCACATTCTTTAGTTCGCCTATAACTTTAACATTGGTCCGATCAAGTTGTATGATTTTTAAGGTGGAGGTTCAACTTCAGCATTAATCTTCTGGAATATAGACCATGGGATCACATTGGATGACACTCCTGAGTCTACCATACAATTGTGCACGTTTCTATTAAAGATTTTGAAAGTTAACAAAAATGGAGGTACATTTTTGCGAGTACTAAGAGTGGTATCTTGTGGTTTTTTACTCGCAGTTTCTAAGGCTACTTTATCTACATTATTTACATTACTTACATTACTTACAGGAAGGCTTCCTTTATCTTGAGGATCAAGATTTTTTTTAGTGGAAGTCTTTCGAGGAACTTTGTTCTGCACAACCTTGTTACCACTTGAATTACCATTTTTGCCATTCTCTGAGATATTCTGTAACATTTTTTGTAGCAGAAATGGAAATTTCAATAACTCATAAACATAAATGTTAGCTCTCAACTTTTTAAGATCTTCAACTAAATCATAATCTAAGTTGGGGTTCACATTACTCTGTTTAGTCTCAGCTGATTTAGATTGCTTTGGAGGCGAAGTTGTAGTGTTTTCGGCAGAAGGTTTGTTTGTTGTCTTACTCTTGGTATTATAGGGATGTGTTGTCTTGAATTTAGCTTGAAAGATGCTATCCGAGAAGTGTCCAAAACTGTTTGGAGAAGACCCCTCTTCTTGAACTGTCTCTTTTTCAAGTACCTCCTCAGGAATCTCAGGAGGCATCAAGTTATCTTGAGCTTCTAGAATTGTTTGAAGGGTGCATTGCAGACATTCTAGATTAAGGCCTTCGGTGGTTGGATTAGGTCGGTTGGTAGGAAAAGGCTTCCGGAATGGGGGCTTGTAAGGTCCTTTGCTCAAAGAAGCTTCTTCGGTCGTCCTTTTTAAGTCTATAACTTGATTTGACAGTTTTTGAACAACTTTAGTTAAGTTTTCTAAATCAGAGTTTTCAGGTTGTGTTTTACTTTGAGTAGGTCTAGGGAGGATTTTGATCTTCTTTTTGGAAGAAGAACTAGTCTCTGTTTCGTTGCTAGTAGAGTCTTTAAGACTAAGTATATCTTTTTCAATATGACTGGCCTCCTCGAAGGCTTCTAACAACGTGGCTTTCTTAGATCGTTTAACCCAAATAGCTATACTTTGATGCAAAGCTTTAGTGTAGTATGCTATTATAAGATTCTTGGTGGGCATGGAATCCGTAGGGATTCGGTTTTTAAGTGTTAAGAATCTTTGATTAAAGTCTTTAACTTTTTCTTTTGGGTTCATTCTTAAGCTAGAAAGGTCCATGACTAGGACTTCTGGAGGCTTACCGTCTCCGAACTTTTCCAAAAAGAATGACTCAAACTTTTCCCAAGACATGATGGTATGGGGTTGTTGGGAAAAGTAACATGTAGATGCATTGCCCTCAAAAGTATAGGGGAAAAACCTACAGACAACGTCTTCATGTTCGACATTGCGGAATCTTATGGCTAACATAAATTTTTTAATGTGATCTTCAACGATTTATTTTGAGTCAGGGTCAAACTTGGGAAGCCATTTCTCTGGATGTTTAGGTAAGGGATGTTGAGCTCCAGGTACAACTACAACATCCTGATCATGCCAAGGTCTAGCAGGGTTGTTCTGGTTTTCCATTGGTGTAGTGGGTGTGGAAGGCTGATAAGGGGAATTGCCTTCGTCAGAGGAACCTCCTCCAGCAGAGGAAGGAGATGATGGAGGTGGTGAAGGAGGTATCCCAGATCCTCCTGTAGTAGGATTTAGGGTGGGATCTGAAGGATTCACAGTGAGGTTAGTGCCTCCTAATTGTTCTCTGATATCAGAGA
Organism: Picea engelmannii; assembly: GCA_009831015.1. Classification (NCBI taxonomy): domain Eukaryota; kingdom Viridiplantae; phylum Streptophyta; class Pinopsida; order Pinales; family Pinaceae; genus Picea; species Picea engelmannii. The sequence goes on along the minus strand of ML781379.1, from coordinate 290,703 downwards.
AATCCAAAGGTTGGTCCAACAGACGGTTAGGTTGCCTCAAATGGGCTAAGGCACTATGAGTTCTTATAAGAGATTGACGGACAATCTCTTGTATGTCACCACCTGTAGGATTAGGGGTTGCTAGCTCAACTGTGATACGTGGATCTTCGGTTGATGTGGTTGATGTTTGAAGGGGAATATTATCATTCGAATGGATTCTAGTCACTATAGGTGAGCGATTAGGTGGTGGAGGAGTCTTGTGACCGCCTTGTGCCATTAATTAATTTCAGGCCCTCCTTCTAGCGCCATTTTTTGACGGGCGAAATTGACCGTCTGTCAACTGGGAGAGTGGATATGGTCCAGGGTTTTCTAATAACCCAAGCCATTTGGGATAACCCACCCTGACGGGTTTAGCGGCTCCATTAGCCGATCTAAGGTCCTAAGAAAGCAAAAAAGAAAAACTACTCTAAAATAACTAATCTAACTAAAAATAACTTTTAAAACAAACTAAACAAATCTAACTATTCTATATATACAATCTACTATCTAATACTATACTAACTCTAAGAAATTAAATATCTAACCACTAACTAAAATAAATCTTATTCACAAATGTACAATATTTACAATTTACAGATTTGAATGAAAACCTGAAAAACTCATTTGTATTATGTCCTAAGACAACGAGAGCTATTGTTTTTTGATTTTTACGATTTTATGAAAAAGAAATAAAATAAACTATCTAAACCAAACAACTAATATAATAACTCTAATGACAAATCTAAACTGCACATATATCTAACTAAACTACTTAAATTATACTAACAAATTAATAACAAACTGACCTGAAAAAACGCTCCAGGTTTGTCCTGTATGTAATGATTGTCTTAGCTGATCGGAGGGAGGAAACCCGCACTGGATTCTCCACAAAATTCGCGTAAATAGAAAGCTGTAGTGCTCTTTAAATATGATTACAGGAAAAACAAGACATAAAAATTTACAACAACCTTATGATTTATAAATCTTCACAGTTAGATAAATCTGTATGTAAAGATCTATACAAAATGATTCAATTAATGAAGAAGAGAAATCTGTGATTCATTAACTGAAACAAAGTGATTGTTGTACTTTGAATAATAATGAAAGAGATCAGATATGGATAGCAATATTAATCAAATCATATCATCCTACAATAGATTATGATAGCTAAAGTAGTCTATAATCAACTGCAAACTGATATGCATAAAACTTGAAACAAAAGTTTGATATATTGAAAGCGAAAGTTGTTACAAGACATCAACTCTCGTCTCAGTTTGTATCAGAAATCCATATCCTAGTTCTCCCACAAGTGAGGATGCTTCTTATTAAAAAAAATAATAAGTATTTAAAGATCTCCCACAGGGTAAAACATCCCTGTGGAAGTTATCAAAACTGTTTACACAAATCTAAGAAAATATCCCAAGTTTCTATCTCTAACTCAAACTAACAACTTAAAAATAAAACTATATCACACAAATATCTCCTAGACTGCCACAACATGTCCAATGCAATTCAAATGTACCTGAAAGAGGTCAAAAATGGACAAGTTAAGAGGATATTTTGCTGATGAAATTGATAAAAATCTAATTCTAAAGACTAGCTACAAAATCTTGCGATTTTGTAGCTGGTCTAAATCAAACACAGAATCACATTAAAATCAATTCGAATTTTAAAGAATTAGATTCAAAATATTAACAAGTATCTAATTGCTATTTGAAAGACAAACAAATTATTCAAATCAAAATTGTTATACTAATTTGAGATCAAACAAGACTAAGATCAATCAAATGATTACAGAGATGCATGTACTCTGTTCCATATGTTATCACCAATTCGGGTATATAGAATCATATTGGATAACCGACAGCAATGAAATCGATTCATGGACCAATTGAAATCAACACAAAAAGTTGCTTCAGCTATCCACAAAATCACTTCGAATCCAAACCAAATTAACATGATCATTTTCTCAAATTGATCGCACTATATTAAACATAACAAATGATCCATGCTATTAGAGAATCAAATCAAAACTGGTATGTAAATTATCACAAACGAAATCATAATGAAATTAATCGGTTGATAACAGGGTCTGTGGGACTCGTCTAATCATTTTTTATTGCCAATTGGGGGCAGACAAAATCGATTGACTTTCAACGAAATCATTACTTGAATTCATTTCAAAATGAACTATTAACCGAATTTTCTCATACGAATTCAACAGAGATAACATATGTCGATCTGAGTTTAACAAATTCGTTTTGAAAATTAAAATCAAAAGAGCAGTATCAAGTCTATTTTCGATACGAATCCAACTCATAAAAAACAATCGTGATAACTCAAGATACGCAACAATCCAATCAAAACAAGAGCGAATCAAATAGTTTGAGTTTGACATAGTCGTTATGAATCAACACAGTTCCATGATTTCAGTGAAGAGATCTTTTGCACAGGTCAGATATAATCCAAATCCAAACGAAAATGTTGACAAAATAGAGTCGTTTTTCCAATTTAATAGACTACATCGTATTTATCAAGCCAATTCAATCCTATGAAATAGTTTCACAAATCGAATCACAAGAACTAAATCAGAGCCATTGATATCCAATGACAACAATATCATGTTAAATCAAAACAGAACCGTGTTCTTAATTTTAGCATAAAAACCTCCTGTTCAGGTTAGATACAAACAAAATCCAAGCGAAAGCAAAAACCATTGATTTCGTTAACTCAAACCAACAGACAAACAAATCAAACCCAGTGAAAAACCAATCAATTGCTAAACTGGGCACGATCAAATCGTGTGACCAAATCATAACTTCATTTAATTTTAGCAAAACGAAAACAATGTACAGGATCCACAACATAATCGTTTTTGATATGGCTATGACAGAGTCATTTCGAACAATGGACAGAGCTATTTGAAAACCAAACTCAATTCATTATATTAATCCAAGCAATTGATAAAACAGAATTGATATCAAAACTCATACCTGGATGATGAGTAGACAACTTAGTCATAACAGTTTGGAATTGACAAAGGCTGTAGCCGATTCGACATTCCTAAATACGATGGAACTAGTGGTTTTCTGCTTCTTGTCATTAGCTTGAAGCTTGTCCCTTTCACTAGTCAACACTGTAACTTGGTTTTGCAACGATTTGATTTTCGACTGTAATAAGGGGACGTCAGTATAGTAGTGTTCCAACAACACATTACATTGCTTACATGACGACTGTCCAGGCTTCGAAATTTTAGATGAGGGTTTGTTTAAATTGTCGAGGGTTTCATTAGGTAGCTTGATCCCTGGGTAGCTAGGATTATTCTTTAGGCAAGGGGGTAAATTAGAAACAAAGTCATAGGGTGGCTCGGAGTACAAACCATGGGAATAAGGGTACTCACTAACCAGGAAGCGCTCGACATCAGATTCAGAGTCTTCACTGAGGACTATGGGCTTTTGATCAATACTAGGTTTAGGTTTATTCCTAGAAAGTCTTGGTATAAGTTGAGCATTCTTTTTACTTTTTCCGTCGACAGTAGGGTTACCCTTGACCTTCTTGCTCATAGGCTTTTTTACAGCCTCAACCTTGTCTGTTATAATGTTGGGTAGGTCGATATCAGGGCTGACCAAGGGTTTGGGGGAGGGTAGAAGGGCATACAAAGGCACGGGTGGCCCAACCTTAGTCTCACTGACCACAAACTTATCGATTTGGACAGGCTCTGAATCAACAAAACCATTCCGAGAGAGAAAAGCTTGCCAACTATCACCGTGGATTTTTAAATGATGAACGACGATGAGTCTGATCAGGGCATGGTGAAACAAGCTACTATCGACCCTCTCTCATTTAAACCTCTTAGCCATTTTATAAAGACTACGATGGAAATAAAATGGCTTGTTCAATGGATAACCCATGAAATTCATTAACAGTCGAAGGTGATAAAGAAAAACCAATCCATACCGACCTTCACAGGTCACGAATTGTTTAACCACTATCAAAAGATCATGCCACCTTGGTTTAAGCGTGGAAATAGGTATACCTCTGTAACAGGATGTGACCTTTCGTGAGATGAACTATAACGTCCAGGGAACCTCATCAACTTTAGAGTTTTTAAACCATCGCTGGCCTATGGCTGCTAATCCTGTGGCAGAGCTAATGACCTCTTCACTAATTTCAAGCTGAATGTCACCTATTTTGGTGTTGGAAGATTGGTTGTTGTCATTGATGTCAACCCTAGTCAGGGGTTTTGGACCAGAAGATTGATGAAGTTATTTGGACATGAAGGAAAATGAAAATGAATATACAACACCCATGGATGGATAGTATACATCATGCTCTTTCCGGTGGTATGTGGCACGTCACGTGGATCCTCATGGTTAAGGAG
>ML781379.1:235712-276510 GCA_009831015.1 Picea engelmannii | reverse complement strand
TGCTAGGCAACTATGTCCTTTACTCCAAGATGACTTCGCAAAGAATGGAACTTCTGCTCAGTGAAGGTCTTGGTGAAGATGTCTACCGTCTGTTCTGCTGAAGGACGGAATTGTAAGTTGATGAGCCCCTGGTGTACTATGTCCTAGATGTAGTGCATTTGGATCTCGATGTGCTTCGTCCACTACCTCTGAACTGGATCTTTGAAGAACTTCATAGTGCTCTGGTTGTCACACCAGATGATGATCGGATGATGAAATTGAATGCCCAACTTAGTGAGAAAATGTTGTAGCCACATAGCCTGAATGGTTATGTTAACTACCCCTCTGTAATCTGCCTTGGCTGAAGATAGAGAAATGGCAACTTGCTTCTTGCACAACTAGTAGATAGGCCCGAAACCAATATTGTGTGAGTGACCAGGTGTGGACTTGCAATCAATGTTATTGCTAGCCCAGTCGGAATCAATAAACCCAATGAGATCTAATGTAGAGTCTATTTCATAATGAATCCCAAAGGTGATGGTGCCTTGTACGTATCGAAGGATATGCTTTGAAGCTTTCTAATGTAGCTCATGCGGCTCCTACATGAACCTGGAAACTATGCCAACTACATATGAGAGGTCTGGTCTAGAGTGTGTGAGATACAAAAATATCCCCACTAGTTGTCTATACAGTGTGATGTCAACTAGTGGAGTCTCTCTGCCATCCTCAAGTTTGACTCTTGATAGGAAAGGAGTTGGAGCAGACTTGCAGTCTGTCATGTGAAATCTCTCAAAGAGATCTCTTCCATACTTGGCTTGAGTCAATTTGATGCCTGGTGCATCCTGACTGATATCAAGTCCAAGGAAGAAGTGTAGCGGACCCATGTCCGTCATCAAAATCCTGTCATGAAGAATCTTCTTGAATGAAATAATCATTGAAGTCGAGCAACCGGTGATCAACAAATCATCGACATACAAAACTATAAATAGAACTGAATCAGCCGTCCTTATCATGTATACATTTGGGTCTGATTTACAACGTACAAAGTTCTGTGACAACATGTAGGATTCCATATTGGCATACCATGCCCTCAAAGCTTGTTTGAGACCATAAAGTGACTTCTTCAGTCGATAGACCAAATATGAGTCTTGCATAAATCCCCGGGGCTGCTCCATGTAGATCTCCTCAGAGAGATCACCGTGAAGAAATGCATTCTTCACATCCATCTAATGGAATTCCCATCCCTTGGCTACCACAATGGCAAGTGCCAATTGTATGGAGTCCATCTTCACTACTGGAGTGAAGGTCTCATCATAGTCAATACCATGAACCTACTGAAAGCCTTTGGCGACAAGATTGGCTTTGTATCTGTTGATCTGTCCATCTAATGCATTATTGGTTCTGTAGAACCATCTTCATGTGACAAGTTTCCTCCTAGAAAGAAAGGGAACTAGATCCCACATCTAGTTCTCGAGGAGGGAGTTTTACTCCTCCTACATGGCGGATTCCAAAAAGGGATTTCCAATAGCCTCACCATAAAATTGTGGATTTGAAGACTAAACCAAGAAAATATGCCTTGAAGGCAATGGTTCAGTGGAAGTGAGTGCAACAGGAGGCTCCTTGAAATAAGATCGAGTCCTCCTAGTATTGGTTGGATCATTGATGAGATCCCCAACATCCTGAAGAGTAGTCTGTAACCACTTGGGCCTCTGATATGGGATCTCCAACTACATCTCGATGATCTAACTCTGCATTCGACTATACTGAATCTGAATATAAATCTGAATCATCTGAGTCCTCTAAATCAGAACTCTCGTCTGAAGAAGAGTCGGCATGTGCATGCTCATCATCTTAGACAGATGGAAGAGTGAAGGTGTCTGCATGTGGCTGTTGAGGTACATGCGAGACACTTTCCTTGAATTGGACACTAACTCAATGATGAGTCGATCCGAGGAAAGATCAATAAGTTGATATCCCTTCACACCATCAGGGTATCCAACAAAAATGCACTTAGTGCTCTGTGGATCAAGTGCCTTCCTCTTTTCAGAGGGAATCCAGGCCCATGCACAAGAACCAAAAATGAGAAAGTGGGTCACTTCCTGTTTGAGGCTGCTCTAAGCCTCATAGGGGGTCTTATCCTTGACAAATCTATGGGGAGATATGTTTTGGATGTATGTTGCATAGTTAAGTGCTTCGGCCCATAGTATTTGTGTAGTGACTTTTCATGCAACATGAAAGATGCCATCTCCTTTAGAGATCTATTTTTCTACTCAGTAACTTTGTTTTGCTGCAGAGTGTAGGGAACTGTATGATGCAACTGAATCCCTGCCTCATGGAAAATATTATGGATCTAACGATTTACATACTCTCCCCCATTATCAATTTGAAGGACTTTGATCTTCTTTCTGGACTGTGTCTCAACCAAAGCTTTGAAATCTTTGAGGTGTTGAAAGACCTCATATTTTTTCCTAAGAAAGTAGATCCATGTAAAACGTGAGAAATCGTAAAAAAAAATGAGAACAAACCTCACTTTGTTGATCGATGGATACATAAAATAACCCATGAGGTCGCTGTGGATCAGATCTAAAGGTGTGGAAGCTCACTGAGACTTTCCCTTGTGGAATTTCTCTTGAGGGTGTTTTCTGAAAACACATCCCTCACATACTCCCTTGGAGAAATGGATGTCTGGTAGAACATCAACTAATATTTGCTTGCTAAGCTGTTTCATATATCTGAAATTCAAATGTCCAAACCTTTGGTGCCATATCCTACTACATTCATTAACATGAGTAAGCAGTAAAGCAGAATTAGGTTCAATGAATTCAGAAAATGTATACAATTTAGACTGATGATTTACCTCACTGGCAGCAACCCTGGAGTTGGTTTGCATGTCGTAGATGTCCACAGAATTTGGTGTGAATATGAATTTCTTTCCGGTGCCAGAATTCTTCATTTGATACAAGGAGAGAAGGTTGACAGAAATCTTGGGAACATGCAACACATTCTTAAAGCTTTCGTTGGTAAGTTCAATCATTCCTTTGTCGCTGACTTCAATAGAAGAGTTGTCCCCCATCATAATAGGAGGACCTTTGCATGCACCCAATGAAGAATAGACTTCTTCTGAGACATCCATGTGATGTTATGCTCCTGAATCTACGATCCAAGCATCGAGAGGGGAGTTGATGGAAATAAAGGCATGGCTAGAATTGCCTTTCTTGGAATTCAGATCTTCTGTCTTCTTCTTTTTTGCACCCTTGGGGATGTGATCTGTAAGGTTGTTTTTCTGAAGTATTTGAGACATCATATCTATTTTTTTTTCATGCATGTGGATTCAGAATGGAATCCTTTGTGATAGTATGTGCATTGCTCTCCTTTTCTTCCCTTTTCTCCTCTGGATATGGAGGCATCAGTGAAGGGTTTTGTGTACCCTTCCTTCTTCGTATGTGCATGATATTTCCACTTATATTTATCTTTAGATTTATGTTATTTGTGGCGGCCATCATTCAAAATGAGTTCATGATCCCTTGGGCCTTTGAATGTGCCCATGTTGATGAGCTTGGTTTTATCTTCTTTCAGGGATTCGATAAATTCCTCAAGAGAAGGCATCTTCCAGGTGGCTCCAGAGGTGAATCTGATAGTATGGAATGTGGATAAAAAATACATATAATTCAGGTTCAATCTTGGAGATAATGGTGAGAACCATTTGTTTCTCCTCCACCGATTTATCAACCCCGCAATCTTTGAGTTACGATAGTAAATCCTTGAATTTTGTAAAGAAATCTTGGATATTGTCGAAGATTTTTGGATCCAATGTGAGAAGCTCCACCTCCATCATGTATCCCCTCATCTCATACTTTTTTCGAAATATCCCTTCCAATATTTACCAGGCTTCATTGGGAGTCTTACAGGAAGATATGTGAAAAAGGATATCCGGAGAAATAAGACTGCAAATTGTTCCGAGTGCCTCATCCATGTGATTTAAGTACTTGGATTTTTCTATGGATGATGTCGAATATGTATCTATATTCATGGTTAACCTATACAACCCTCTATATCAAATATGTATGGCTATTTTCTCCTTCCATGCAAAATATTTGTAAGGTGCAAGAATGAATTCTTCTTGGAATTCCAACTTTCCGTTGTCTTCAATCTTTTGTACCTGCAAAAACTTTTCATGTAGCTTTTGATTAACAGTTTGTTGACTCTAATACCATGTAAATTTTTTGAACCTGCATAGAATATATATATCTAAACAAAGATACACACATTTGAAGAGAGAATTGGAGAAAGAAGAAGAAGGAGAGAAAGAATGGAAGAATTCTCATTAACCATTGTGAATAATGAATAATTTACACATGATATACTCTGTATAACTCAATGAGTTCGAATTGAGGTGAACCAATGCACCATAGTGGTGGTATAGAGTGATTTGGACATACACCAGCAGTTACGAGAGTGAACTGCCACCTATTCTAGTCTCTCAGGCAGTTACGGGAGTGAACTGCCACCTAGTTGAGTTAACTAGTCAACTAGTCTTCAATTAACTAACTGAAAAGAGAGTAGTGAGGAGTTAACTCAGGGAATCAAGGCTAATGTGCCACTCTGGTGATGATACCAAGGAAAGGTTGAATTAGCATGGTGATGATCCCGATGCAACATCTTAACTCAACTCAACTAGTCAAACTGAAGTGTCAACTGAAAGAGAATATTCTTCAGGTGGAATATTCTCCTCTAAAATATAGGAGACTAGATAATGAATAATTAGGAATAATAAACAAGGAATAACCTTAGGAAAAATAAATCCTAGGTGTGTGTGAAGTAACTCCAACATGGTTTACCAGGAGAGCCAATAGTTTTAAAGGGATTTGTTGGAAGCTATTCAGATCTAAACCTCGATTATCCCAAGAAGTGGTTAGAGAAGGAGTAACAACCAACAAATGGTTCTGTTGCTGGCTAGAACTGCATGGGATTGAGTGAGTGGGATCTGTGAAAGAATCGTGAAAAGAACAGAGGTATAAAAAGGAATGTTCAGACCATGGAATATATTGAGGGGTATGAGATCCTTTGACTCTAGGAGGAACCAAACTTGCCTTAGAGGCCCAATTAGACTCTGCAATGTTTGATGGGTGGATTGGTTCTCCAGATCTTTCAATCTAGCCAATTTACCAATGGGATTTACTTAGTGATTGACAAAATATCTTTATGTGAAAGTTCCTCCTTCAGGTTAAATGTTTCTCTTTTTGTCTATTCTATTATTAGATGAGTCTGATAAAGTAAGGTGCGATGGTATAAACCAACTAATAGAGGGAATTATTAATTGTTGAGGAATGATGAACCTGGGATAACCCTCGTTCTCTAGCATGCAGAAAATGATATTCACACCAATTACAAGTCTATTAATAATACATTAACTTGTTGGTATTTCATCACTGACTGAGATACAATTATGGAAATAAAATACACATGCAATAAGATAAGTGCAAGAAAAATAGTTTCCTTAGCTCTACCATACATCACATATTAACACAATGATTCATTTTTCATTATTTAGAACAAAAGAACTGTTAAAGTATTGAAAAAGATAGCTTATCAATAGATTCAAAAACTCTTACTCATTATAACATCAACTACTGAATTCAAATATGGAAGTAGTTCCTCCTCAATCCAATCACATAATTCTTTTGATGAAAATAAAATTTGTCTCTGGTTCTAAACAGAATTTCTTAGTTAAAGTTGCTCAAAAATAATTCTTTACAATTCTCAAAAAGAAGGTCCTCCCCCAAGACCATCGACCTCTCCCAAAAGTTCGATCCCTCTATTTATAAATAATCACTAACTTAAAACAACTACTAAAAGTTTGAGTTGAGTAAAACAAAAGAATGATACGTGGCGGCTTGATCTCTTTGTTCTCATGAGATCATCTGGTGGTTCTAAGGCTGATGTCTTTCATCTCTTGATTTATCTTCTCCCAAATTTTCTCGCACACATCCCACCTTTCTTGTATCTTTATTTGAGGTTATTGGGCCATACTTACCTAGTATTCAACCACCTTCCTGATTTGGGAGTTGTTTCTATCCATCAACACTTAGATGTCATGCTCCTCCGTGTCTCGACCCTTCTGTACTCCACTAATATAATCGGTTCGTTCTAAAACATATTATTCCTTTTCATACCACCTCTCCACGTCTTTACAGGTTTCCAGTGCCATGAGAGTGTCTTAGTGAAAATAGGCTATGCATGCAATGAAGGGATGTACTTCGCTCGTGAATTGTGCATACAAAATTCACTCTTCAAGAAAAGTGTTCCTTGCGTTGAGTCCTAATAATATTTAGCTAGATGGAGCAGATGGTCTAGATCCTTCTTTGTGGAGGCTAGTTCCTTTTCATCTCATTTTTCATGATCTAGCATTTTATTAGTTATAGTCATCCCTGTGCCGATTAGCTAAGTTGTGTTCGCATTTTCTATGTTGAGAACCTTTTCTTTTGTGGTGATGAGAATCGTGATATCCAATGTGAGCCTCCTTTTCTTGGTTGTCCTCCTCATTATGGATTTCCTCTTTTCTTTGTAAGAAATCGAATGTATATCAATGACCTCATCCACACCATCAGGGATCTATTGGTCTCCCCAGGTTAGAGTGTTTCCTGGGCTTCCTACTATATATATTTGTTCTAAGACTAGCTCATGTACTTCTTTGATAGGGGAACATTTTGTATGCTCTAGTGACTTGACCTCTCGTTGGTGTTCATCGACTGGTGGAGTGTTGACCTTATATGGAGAAGCGGTCACATGCTCAACACTATCTTGATGATCGACTACTGAGGTGTTGATCTCTAGCTGCCATAGTTCCTCTTCCTGTTCACCAGAGCCTAGCTCATCCTTGGAGTTGTCTTTCAAAGTCTCTGATAGGTCAATAAATTCAGTGTCTAGGGTACTCTCGACCTCATGGTCATCCTACAGACAGATTAGAATAGAAGCATTGGGAGTTGGAGCAGATGTTCCTGACCCTCATTCTTTCTCCTCTATGATTGGTACTGGAGTTATAAGCGAGACCTCCGAGCTCTGTTCATCATCATAGATGGTAGTCATATCAAAGAGAATTTTCAGCACACCCATTTCACATGATGTTCTTTGAATATTCTATTGGGATGGAATAATCACAAGTGATCTAGCTCGTGGTGATGAAACTTTGGGATTTTCTGGATCAACGGTTCCCTCCAGTAGAATTGTTTCCGAGCTGATTTTATATTATTCGAGATTTCTTGTGTGTCAGTCGGGGTGACCCTCAAGGGTTCTATCAAATGGTGAAGCATGTGGTAATCATGCGTCCTTTCTATGAACCTTTGGGCTTCTTCTAGTAGTAACATTCCTCTCCTCTATGCCTCTGTAGCTTCGATTTCTATGATTTCATCTCTTAATCTGAGGGCTTCCTGAGTTGATTGTTCTATAGTCTCGACCTACTCTTCCATACTCATTTCTTTAAATCTAGTCATATTTGGGTTAGCTTTCCTATGGAGCATGTCCTCCTAGTCCTAAGCACATTCTGTAAAGATTTCATCCTCAAAATTATCATGTGTGTATGGCCAACAGGAATACACTTGTGATGCATGGTGAAGTACTAGGCCTCTAGGGTCATGTTTGCGAAATCAGCATGTAGGGAATCTATATTCCATTTATCTCAAACCATATTGTTTATCTTGCGCAGTATCCTTCACCATGTAAAACCCCATATGGAAACCATAGGGTATGAACACTCACTTCTTATCCTTAACCAAAGTGGCATTATATCCCTACAGGATGGTTTGGTAACAAATTTCGCCCATGAAGAATCGGTCTGGGATGTGAGAGGGCAGTAAATGAGGTGTGCTGGTGGCCCCAAACACCCTGATATAAGTCAGGGTTTCCTCTAGGTACCAATGACTTACTTTTGAGATCATTTTCTTGACCGCTACTGATAGTCTTGGGTATTCTTTCTTGAAAATAATAAAATAAACTCGAGCTATAAATTCATCGCATATGAGAGCATAAGATTTTTTGTACCTGTTTTCCCACAGAATGATGAAGTATACATGTACAGGTAACTTGACGACATGAAAGCATAGATTCATGCCCACGAAGACATTCCTTGTGCAGATTATGTCCAACAGGTACAATGCCATGTGAAAAGAGGGTGCGTTTCCATCCTTTGGTGTCTAGTCCTGAAATATGTTGGTGCTCAATTGTTTAGAAATGATTTCTCCCCAGTTGAAGCTACTCCCAAAGATGGCCATAGTGTATACCAGGGGAATCCATGCCTCCAAAAACTGAGTGCAATCTCTCTCCTCGTACAATCGGAAAATTAGATCCATTAAATATATGTATGGCTCCCTTAGATTTTCTATCTCATATCAGTCATTGCTCCGATTTGTGAATTTTTTTTATTCCTTCCACCAAGAGGCCATCAATTGGGTGAGGTCATGGAACTCATATAATTTCACTATGAAATTTGTGTTTAACATCTCCTCCGAGTCCTTGAGCTTGTAGTATTTATGGACCTTTGTCGGGAGAAAAACACCGATGCATCTGTCATTCTCATCATTTAATAGGAACTTCATTGCATATGTATGATCTATTATCCACCCAGGGTCTCAATACAGGGAAGGACCGAGGTTCGATAGGCTATCATATGCATTCATGATTGCCAGATGTTCAGAAAAACCTATTTGTCAAGCATCCTTACATCTAACTCATTGTGGGGAATAAATTATGGGCACTCTTGCTGTTTAATCCTATTGAAAAAATATCCCCACTGCGGGAGAATTATCTTTGACCCAGTTCTCGCCTATGTGTCTCCAAATGCAGAGGCACTCTTAGTAGACGTTCTAATGACTGGCTCCTCTTTAGCAAAAAACTCCAACTGCATTGCAGTGCCAGGATAAGATCCTTCACTGACCTCTGCTTCCTTCAAATTTTGTTCCCTTGGAGAGTCTCTGGTCGTTGGCTTCCATGGAGGCATTTTCCTACATAGAGATATGAGTTAGACACCGTATTTAAGAGATGATACTGATATATAAATAAAATGTGACCACTGAAATGATAAAATAAACACATACCTCGTCTTCCCGCTGGGTTAACCTGGTTTTGAAATTCTGAGAATCGAGTGCAACCCTTGAGACGCTCTTTTCACTTCTTTGACTACTTTGGAAATGAGAAACATGTGTACATAATGTTGGGGTTCAAGATTGTCTTATTAATTTAAACACGGAGAGTACTTACCTTGTTGCATTAGTTCTTCAATTCGGGGTGTAAGTGCGGTTTTACACATTCTGTCACAAAAATCCGCATTATGCTCAAAATTAAATGCAGTCATAGGTAGCAATGTATGTAGAGAGAAACATTAATTGGTCTATTAAATTTCAGAATTCAGTCTTATTTTTTGCTGAAAATGTCCCATCATTCCACTAATTTAAATAGGTGGATCAAGGGTCGACATTTTTCTTAGACAATGTTCGTTGATATCTCCTAGCAAAAGTTCTGATGCTGATCCATCTTGTCGTACAACGCTGATGTGGAAATGTTGACCTAGAAGTGTGACTAGGACACGGGGACACCTAAGGTGAATGGGGATGAAACCAGGCCATATGAAATGCCTTTGCGGTAGAGACATGTGGTGTTTGAATTTGGCTCCTTTCCCTAATATTTTATTCAGAATCGAGAATTTTTGTTACATATGCGCTTTGACAAACAAGTCCTACCCTGCCAATGTCGACAAAATGTCACAGATTGATGATCGACGAGATGTTGAAACAAGTGTTCCCATATTACCCCCCTCGAGACTTGTTGATGCCGAAGATGCATCGATGATCGATCCTCAACAATTTATCAACGTGAAAATTTCCACAATTTAAATATTTGGGATTTCACTGACTCCTAACAATGCATCAATAATCGGTGATCGAAGGTTCTTTATGGCCCACATTAGTGTCTTACCCTTTCATATTTCACCGACGCTGATGGGATATCAAAAATTTCCTTAAACTTCTTCGCAAACAGTTGATGAATATCTCCTTCATTTTTTCCCGATGTTGATGATACATCAGTGATCGATGATTATTGTTACTATGTGGTCATTTTATTGTTCGTATTTTTCCGATGGTGAAAATAAGCACGTGGGTCAAAATTTTGACTGTGAATTCTTAGTTGGAATGCTAAGTTCCTTTTTTAGGGAAATTTTTTCAATTCAGCAGGTCCATGGAAACACAACTTAATGATCCCTACACAATGGACTCAATTCAAAAAGAAGAAACAAGAAAACAAGTGGTACCCAAAAGAGAAAAAGTTTAAAAATCTTTTAGGGTGTGTTGAGTGCTCAACAAATGGTGATTCTCTCGGAGAAAACATAATCTATACTCCTTCCTTTGGGCTTAGCTTGTGCAAAATTTGGTTGAGAAATTAACTACATTGCTTCTATCAGAGTATTTCCTATCCGTGTGTAAACAACTTCTTGGGTTCGTTAATCAGGGTCCACCTATGGAGTTTGACCCTTTTCCCACCTTCATTCCTCTTGACCATGACCCACATCCCTCTTTGAAAATAACCGAATAAGGCATTCACTGTCTCGAGGCCATTTTATTTATAATTATTCCTTTTCCATGGTGTTGCTCCACTGCCATTGAGTTTCCATAGCCGCTGTGGAGTCACCTCGACGCCAAAGATCTTTCTCTGCTATCAATGAGCATCCATAGCCCTGACGGAGTCACCACAATGTCATAGACCTTTCTCCAATGCCAGCGAGCATCCATAGCCATGGTGAAGTTATCTTCGTACCCTCTTCGACTTTGCACTCATTTTTATATAATTGATTTACTTCTGGTAGAAATTCCCCGAGTAAGTTGGAGAGGAGGACGTCTCTTATCTGCAAGGTGAAATAGTTAAGGTGAAATTCTTCCTAGCTCTGTCTAGAGCTACATGTGATCCTTTCCAATTAGCCATCATTCCCTTTGGGATTTACCATAGCACCAGGTGGAAATTTCATCACTTACCAAGGTTGTTTGTTTTTCAAAGACAAGATATAGATCTCCTTTAAGAAATTTGTAATTGCCCATCGTTTCTTATGTTACACGTAATCATAAGTTAGGAGAAGAGTTTGCTACACCAAATTTATTAAATTCGACCACTTCTTTACGAAACACAACTTAATTACAGGAGAATACCAAGAAAAAGAAAAGACATAAATAAAAAGGAATTTGCAATCAGCCCCCCCCCCTAAACCTACACATTTATCATAATCAAAATATATTCTAAAAGAAACATGAAAAGACATTTTTTTTTTAACAGAAGTATTGTTTTAGGGATTGGCCTTTTAATGGAATGGTCTTGGGTCCCCCCCTCAGATTTTGCAACCGATAAGTGCCTTCCCCAATCTTATCGGATACATGGAAAGGCTCGAGCCATAGATTTTGAAACTTCAAATGTTTTCCCTTAGGTTATTTTTCTCTATCCCAGTTCAGGACTAAGTCTCCTACTTGAAAACTCTTATCCTTGGCCTTATGCTTTTTAAACCATATTTAAACTATTTGTTGATGAGCGATGAACTTAGATTTTTATTTCTCCCTTTCCTCTTAAAGCATGAGTAGGGTATCAATTCTTTGTTGAATAACTGATGAGGGTTGTTCTCTTGAAGTCTGAGAAAGCTGAAGTGATGGAAGATACAACCCATTTGGGAGAATGGCTTCTTGTCCATATACTAGAAATTATGCAAAGTTTCATATAGCTTCCTTGGGTGTTACTTTATCTTCCCATAAGTAATTATGAAGCAAGATATGCCAATTCCTCTGGTTGTCTGCGACTGTTTTCTTCAAGATCCTCACTAGGTTTTTATTAGTTGATTCTTCCAGCCCATTTCCTTGTGGGTAGTAGTTTGCAAAGTATCTTATTATGATTTCTTTGTCCAAAGTGAACTTTGTTGATAGAGTAGAATAAAAGTAGGCAACATTGTCAAAAACGAGAATGGAAGGCATCCCAAACCTTGTGATCAACTGTTGTTCTATGAATTGGATTACAACCTTTTCATTCACGTGAGTTAGAGGGATGGCCTCTGCCCATTTTGTGAAATAGTTCGTAGTAGTCAATACATATTTATGTTGTTTTGAATAATCCAAAGCAATCTCCCCTATGACTTCTAACCCCCATTTCTCTAACGGTTTGGATATGGTTAGAGTGGGACAACTACTCTATTTTCTCTACTAGCACTCATTTGACAAGATTTACAGTTTCTAGCGTATGTATGAGCATCCCTAAATAGAGTAGGTTAGTAATAATCGACACTTAATATTTTGCGAGCTGTGGTATCTCCTGCAAAGTGTGCACCTACAAGACCATCATAGATTTTTGTATCTTCATGTTCGAGACATCTCAAGAGTACTCCATCATAATTTACATGGAAAAGTACTAAATTTACGAGGCGATATTGTGTAGATTTTATCCTGAGAGCTCTCCTTTCCTTAGGGATTAACTTTTCTGGGAAAGTCCAATGATTTAGGAGGTAAATAAATTTTCCATACCAATATTCTTACCCTAGGGGAATGTATAAAACTTCACTTCACCATAATGCTAATTCATTCTCCCACCCGGGATCTTCATTTAATAGATCTTAGGCTTCTACGACCAGTTTACACAATCCTTATCCCTTAATCAATTTGCCAGGTTTTATATCTAGATCAAATTCTTGGACAAATTCCATCCAATTTCTCCTTCTCTCTCCCATCGGACTGTGGGATGAGGCACAGTGACTTTGGTGTGATTTTTTAGGATGTAAGATCTGAATTTTTTTCTTCTTTGTATACCACATAAGCATGTTTGTCTATAGTAGGGTATTTCAATTTGAATCCTTGGAGATTAGTGCTCATAAAATATATCAGTGTCTCAATGTTGGTATCATCCTTCTGGGTCAATACTACAGCTAAGGACTGGTCAAAGGCGAAAGTATAGAGGAAAAATTCTTTACTAAAGTCGGGACTTCAAAACATCGGAGCTTGAGATATTACAATCTTGATATCATTGAAGGTGCCTTTTCACTCGTCATCCCACTTAAACTCTACATCCTTGCGAATATTTTTTTGTAATGGTTTGACAGTTTCAGCGAAATCGGCCATGAACTTCCTCACAAAGTTAATATTCCCAAAATCGGATTGCATAGCCTTTTTGTTATGGGGAAATGGAAGTTGAGATATTACCTTTATTCGTTCCGGGACTATACGAATTCCTGCTTGATATATAATATGACCTAGTAGTTTCCCTTCCTTAACACCAAAGATAAGTTTTCTTAGGGTCTAAACATATTCCATATTTCCTACATATTTCAAAAATTTGGGTTATATGTTGTATGTGGTCTTCTTTGTTCTTTGAATACATGGTCAATTCATCCAAATATACTACTACACAATTGTTAATCAACCCACGAAAATTTACATCCATGGCCCTTTGGAAAGTTTCCCCTGCATTAATCAACCCAAAGGGCATGCGTTTATAAGCAAAAGTTCCCCACTTGGTTCAGAAGGTAGTCTTCAATTGGTCTTCCTCTAAAACTAGGACCTAGTTATAACTTGAGAAACCATCCAAAAGGGAAAATATTTCAGAGCCAGACATAGTCTCCAAGATCTGTTTCATGGCTGAGACTGGGTAGTTATCCTTTTCTGATGCTCTATTAAGGTTTCTAAAATCTACACATAGGTGGATCTCCCTAGAATTTTTCCTGACAGAAACCAAATTGGATACCCAGGAAGAGTGTCTAACCTGAAAGATAATCTTATCATATAACAATTTCTTTAGCTCTTGATACATTAGGGGTTTTAGAGATGGATGGTACTTCCTGATATTTTTTTTGGAATGGTTTTACTCCATATTTTAACGGGATTTCTTGTTGGATAATGCAAGTTTCATAAGTTTTCAATTCTCGGTAGGACCATGCAAAGACATCTTGATATTCTCTAAAAAGTTTGAGATACGATTTTCGGTCTTCTTTAGACACTGTGTTACCTATATTGACATTCTTAGGGTTTTTTGGGGTTCCTAAGTTTATAGTCTCGTATATAGGACATGAACTCACTGTTTTTGTATTCTTTAACCCTTTAAATATTTCCCTCACGTCAAAAAGGTTCTCCAAATTGGCTACCCCTTTCAGTATCGTGTGAAACCTTGGTTTATTATTAGAGCGATATGTTCCCTTCTTTTGTTTGTGGAAATTGGTTTCTTCCAGTTTCTCTTGGAATACCTCATCATCAATAGCCAAATATTTAAAATTCTCTTGATTAGTTAGAAAATCTACAATCTGTTTATCTCCTTCAAAAACCTTCCAATTAGAAATATTGTTGGGCACTCATGGTTTGTAGAGTAGTTCCACAGTGAACCTGGAGGCTTCATAGTCTTCTAATGGGGATAACCTTGAGGTTGCAGTGGCTAGGGAATCAACAAGAGTATTCTTTGTTCTGGGAACAACAGTAATATTAAAGGCCTCAAAATGTTCTATTAGTCTATGCACCTCTTGCTCGTAATTTCTCAAGTGGGTTAAATTGTAATGGATAATATTCTTCACTTGCCTAGCGATAATTCTAGAGTCCCCAAAAGCTTTATGTTATTTAATGTTTAATTCTATGACTTTCTTCAGTCCTTGAACTAGAGCTTCATACTCAACAATGTCATTGGTGCATTCAAATTCTAGTCTATAGGATAGGAAATTCCGCTTCTCCTTTGGGTCAATGAGAATACATCCTTCTCCTAACCCTTCTTGTAATTTATACCCATCAAAATACAACTTCCAAACTTGTGAGAAAAAATTAGTAACTTCTTCATTCCTAGTTATTTTCTCATCTAAGTATTCCTTGTCTGATGTTCCCAATAGAGGCTCCTAAAAGAAGATGCTTTCTTCTACGGCTTCCAGTAGATTCACTTGAAAATTCATTTCAGAGTTTTGGGTGAGAGGTACATGTGACGAGATATGGGTGAAATTCCCAAAATCAGAATCGCAGGAGTAGTTTCTTAGTAGGGGGAAATATGTTGACGAGGGTTCATTGAAAGATTCTAAATCAGTGACAATATGTTTGAGATATCTTTCCCTATCGATCCTAATCATGTTTGTATGCCCCTTTCATGGAAACCAGAGGTGAGTCTAGTCCATAATAAAGTATCCATTCAATTTCTCAGACCAATATCAACTAAGTAGCAGTCCATAAGCCTCTGGGATATCTACTACAATTATGTCAATTACTTGAACAAATTTTGGGTGTGTAGCCATTCTGATCATGACATATTTAATTTCCCCAATAAATTTTACATGAGTCATGTATAGTTGTATAATGTGTTTATCACTTTTGAGAAAGATTGCGTTCAATTTCTTGCAGATTAACAATGGCATGACAGTGGAGGATGCCCATGAATCGACTAAGAAATTATGTAGGTTTCTGTTGAAGACTTCAAACATTAAAAGGAAAGGTGGTACAAAAGGATTTCCTCTTTTGTCTAAAGAGAAAGAATTTACATTTGATTTATTCTTTAAATTTTTGGGAGATGGGACCTCACCTAGGTCAGTACTCATTATAGGGGCTTCTATTAACTTTAAGGCCTGCAACAGAAAATCCTTTTGTTGGGAAATACTGCACATGTCCATGACTGACACATTATCCTTCAAGTTCTTTAAGTCTTCTACTATGTTGTATTCCATCTTAGGTTCTTCTCGTCTGTGTATGTTTATAGGATTTCTTTGGGAGACAAACGGTTCTTTCGAGTGATCGACTATTTGTTTTACTCTTGAGGATTGAACAATGGTGGGATAATTTGGGACCGTTTGACCCTTACTTTCCATTTGTACATTCAAAACCTCAGCGGGTGGCTCTTGAACCTAAAATACATCATCGATAGGCATCGAAAAGTCAGGATCCCAAAACAACATGGTTGTTTCTTCTGGCGGTTCAACTTCTTCTTGATCGGTGATATTCATCGTTGAGCCACTTGATTGTTCGGTAAGAGAAACTTCATCTAGGAACCGATTGGCCATTAAATTCATAGTTTGCACCCATTGGGGATAGTCTCTTTCAGAATGTTTCTCTTGATGGTATGTACAAAAAGAGTCGGATGATACATTACCTGGGTCGATGTTTAAGTTGTCTAGGGGAGGTTCATTTGCTTTGAAAGGAAGGTTTCTTTTAAAAAAGGGTTTATAAGGTCTTTGACCTTGTTTTCCTTCCCTGACACTTCTTTTCATGTCTGCGATTTCATTCAAAAGTTTATTTATCATCCGTTGTAGGTATTCTATGTCCCCACCTCCTTTTTCAAGACCTTATTCTATTTGTTTTCCCTGGGGTCTAGTCAACAAAATTCCTCTCCTAGGTGGAGATTGAAATTCCTTCATAACTAGTGAGACCTGGCCCTCTTTGCATCCCTTCATTTGGAATTCAATTGTTTTGGATTCCTCAAAATTTTCAGCTAGGGTATGTTTGGCAACCCTTTTCACAAACATGGAAATGGAAGTAGAGAGAGAATTAACATATACCTCAATCTGGAACTCCTGAGTAGGTTTAGCTTCGGGTTGAAATTTGTTCAAGATAGTGGTAAACCATTGATTGAAATATTTGACCTTCTCTTTTGAACTCATGGTGGTAGTGAAAAGTTCAACCATTAAATCTCCCGTGGTGGTTTCTTCTGAAATTTGTCTAAGAAAACTTTTTCAAACTTCATCCAACTAGTAATGGATCCAATAGGAAAGTAAACATACCAATTTGAGGATGAATTCTCAAAGTTATAGGGAAAAATCCTACACATTGCATCCTCATGTTGTACATTCATCATTCTTATAGCTAAATTTATGAACTTTTTAATATGGTCTTCAGGCAATCTGGAGGTTTTAGGGTCAAATTTGGGAAGTAATTTTTTCAGATGTCAAGGTAGGTTATGTACCCGTCTTGGGATTTCCAGAGCATATATGGCCAACCATGGTTGATTATTTTGAGGTTGATTTCCCCTTTCTTCATTGTTATGATTATTATCCTCCACTTCATCTGATTCTAAGGCTGAGCGATCTGAGTTAGACTCTTCCTCGTCAGATTCAAAATCGTCAAGTTCAGAGTAGTTACTAGTTGGTGTTTTGGCGATTAGGTTAAGGGGTTGTTCGATCTCAGTGAGGGAAAAATATATCAGGTATTCTACTGTGTGAACAAATACCTGGTCAAGGGTTTCAATAATTGGTCTAGTTATTTTTTTTCTACGAGGAAGTAACATAGCTAAGGGTAATGATCCAATTTTTGGGGCGTAAGCTCTTGTGATTCTTCTGAATTGGTTCAACTCCTCGTGGAGGAGAGCGTAAGTTATTTCAGGGAATAGGTGTTCTACTTCCTCATGATGAGGTGATTTACTCATTTAAGGAGTACTCTATGTATGTGGGATGTCTTGAGAATGACTAGCCATGCATGTGGGATTTTTTCAATATATAGGCTATGTGAAATATATTATCAAAAATGTTGTTAGAAATTCATTCTTTCATCCCTTCTTCTAGCAGCAATTATGTTGAGGGGTCTGAGATCCTTTGACTCAACAGTAGGAACCAAACTTGCCTTAGAGGTCCAATTAGACTCTGCAATGTTTTATGGGTGGAATGGTTCTCCATATCTTTCGATCTAGCCAATTTATCAATGGGATTTACTTAGTGATTGACATGATACCTTTCTGTGAAAGTTCCTCCTTCAGGTTAAACGTTTCTCTTTTTATATTTTCTATTATTAGATGAGTCTGATAAAATAAGGTGTGATGGTATAAACCAACTAATAGAGGGAATTATTAACTACCGAGGAATGATGAGCCTGAGATAACCCTCATTCTCTAGTGTGCAAACAATGATATTCACACCTATTACAAGTCTAGTAATAATACATTAACTTGTTGGTATTTCAACACTAACTGAGATACAATTATGGAAAGAAAATACACATGCAATAAGATAAGTACAAAAAAATAGTTTCCTTAGATCTATCATCAATCACATATTAACACAACGATTCAGTTTTCATCATTTAGAACAAAAGAACTGTTAAAGTATTGAAAAATACAACTTATCAATAGATTCAAAAACTCTTAATCGTTACTACATCAACTATTGAATTCAAATATGGAAGTAGTTCCTCCTCAATCTAATCACATAATGCCTTTGATGAAAATAAAAATTTTCTCTGGTTCTAAACATAACTTCTTAATTAAAGTTGCTTAGAAATAATTCTTTACAATTCTCAAAAAGAAGTTCCTTCCCAAAAACCATCAACCTCTCCCAAAAGGTCAATCACTCTATTTATAAAGAATCACTAACTTAAAACAACTACTAAAATTTTGAGTTAAGTAAAACAAAAGAATGACATGTGGTGGCTTGATCTCTTTGTTCTCCTGAGATTACCTAGTGGTTCTACTAGAGTGGATGATTCTTCTCATACTATGACCAATTGAAAAAGACATCCTCGCATGTGTTAGTATATGGGAATCTGTGGTGGTCCATTGAGGCTGAAAGGGTTTCCTTTATCTCTATTGCTTGTTCTCTATATCTAATCACCTTGGAACTTAAACACTGCAATGTTGTGCAAGCCTTGATCGAGTGTTCCATAAACTTCTTTACCTGAACGGGTGTCATGATCGCCACTACTTCCCATGTTGAGTCTTGTTCTGCATGTCATTTGACTATGTCATGAAAATCAACAAAGTATTCAGGTGAGACGAACTCTGGAAGGTCGATGTCTATCATCTCCTGATTGATCTTCTCCCATATTTTCTTGCACTCAGCCCACCTTTCTTGTATCTTTCACTAAGGTTCATGGGAAATACTTACCCAATATTTATCTACCTTTCTGATTCGGGATGTTAATATCCATCAACACTTGGATTCCATGCTCCTTCGTGTCTTGGCCCTTCTATACTACATTGATATAATCAATTCGTTCTACATCCAAGTATTCCTTTTCATACCGCCTCTAAATTTCTTTACAGGTTTGCAGTTCCATGAGAGTGTCTTCTTTAAAATCAGATATGCATGTAGTGAAGAGATGTCTTTCACTTGTGAATTGTGCATATGCTTCTCGGAATTCACTCTTCAATAAAATTGTTTCTTGTGTTGAGTCTTGATAATATTTCGCTAGATGGCGCAGATGGTCTAGCACCTTATTTGCGGTGACCAATTCTTTTTCATCCCATTTTTCTTGATCCAGCATGGCATCAATGATAGCCATCCCTGCGATGATTAGCTCAATTGTCTTCTCATTTTATGTGTTGA
Organism: Picea engelmannii; assembly: GCA_009831015.1. NCBI lineage: Eukaryota > Viridiplantae > Streptophyta > Pinopsida > Pinales > Pinaceae > Picea > Picea engelmannii. The sequence continues at coordinate 257,255 of ML781379.1, read as the reverse complement.
GAATATTTTCTTCTGTGGTGATGAGAATCATTCTATCCATTGTGAGCCTCATTTTCTTGGTTTTCCTCCTCATTATGTTTTTCCTTTTTCTACCATAAGAAATCACATGTATATCAACAACCTCATCCATGGGCTTAGGTATTTGTTGGTCTCCCTAGGTTAGAGTGTTTCTTGGGTTTCCTGTTGTATATATTTATTCTAGGACTAGCTTTTGTACATATTTGATAAGGGAAACTTATGTATGTTCTAGTGACTTGACCTCCCACTGGTGTTTGTCAACTGGTGGAGTGTCAACCTTAGATGGAGAAATGGTCACAAGCTCAACACTATCTTAGTTATCTGTTGTTGAGGTGCCAATCTCTATCTACCACAGTTCCTCTTCCTATTCACCAGAGCCTAGCTCATCCTTGGAGTTGTCTTTCAGAGTCTCCAATAGGTCAAGAAATTTAGTGTCTAGGGTACTCTCAACCTCATGGTCGCCCTGCAGAGGGTTTAGAATCAAAGCATCGAGAGTTGGAGCAGATGTTCCCCTGGTTCCTTCTCCTCTGTTATTGGTACTGAAGTTATAAGAGAGGCCTCCGAGCTCTCTTCATCATCATAGATGGTAATCAAATCAAAGAGAATGTTCTCCACACCCATTTCACCTAATGTTCTTTGAATCTCCTATTGGGTTGGAATAATCACCGGTGATCTAGCTAGTTGTGATGGAACTCTGGGATTTTCTGGATCGACAGTTTCCTCTAGTAAAAAAATTTCTAAGCCGATTTTCTCCTCTTCAAGATTTCTTGTGTCAGTCGGGGTGACCCTCGAGGGTTATATCAAAGGGTCAAGCATGGGGTCATCTTGTAGCCTTTCTATGACCCTTTGGGCTTCTTCTATTAATAACATTCCTCTCCTCTGTGCCTCTATAGCTTCGATTTCTATGATTTCATATCTTACTATGAGGTCTTCCTGAAATGACTGTTCTATAGTCTCAACCTAGTCTTCCATACTCATTGCTTTAAATATAGTCATATTCAGGTTAGCTTTCCTTTGGAGCACCTCCTCCCAGTCTTGACCATATTCTGTAAATATTTCATCTTCAAATTTATCATGTCTGTATGGCTAGCAGCAAGAGACTTGTGATGCATGCTAAAGTACCAGGCCTCTCAGGTCATTTTTTCGAAACCGGCCTGTGGGGAATCTTTATTTCAGCTAGATCATACCCTATTTTTTAGCTTGCGCATTATCCTTCACCATGTAAAACCCCATATGGAAACCATAGGGTATGAACACTTGCTTCTTTCCCTTAACGAAAGTGGTATTATATTCCTCCAAGATGGTTTGGTAACAGATTTTTCCCACAACGAGGCGGTCTGGGACATGAGCGAGGAGGAAATGTGGTGCGTTAGTGGCCCCAAACACCCTGATATAAGTCATGTTTTCCTTGAGGTACTAGTGGCCTACTTTTGAGACCATTTTCTTGGCTGCTACCGACAGTCTTGGGCATTCTTTCTTGAAAATAATAAAATAGACGTGAGCTATAAATTCATCGCATATGAGAGCATAAGATTTTGTGTACATGTTTTCCCACAGAATGTTGAAGTAGACATGTACAGGTAGCTCGACGACATGCCAACTCAGATTCATGCTTGCGAAGATGTTCCTTGCATAGATTACGTCCAACAGGTAAGATGCCATGTGAAAAGCGGGTGCTTCTCCATCATTTGGTGTCTGGGCCTGCAATATGTTGGTGCTCAATTGTTTAGAAAGGATTTCTCCCTTGTTGAAGCTACTCCTAGAGATGGACATAGTATATTCTAGGGTGATCCATGCCTCTGAAAACTTGGTGAATTATCTCTCCCCATACAATCAATAGATTAGAGCCATCAAATATATGTATGGCTCCCTTCTATTTGTTGTCATGTACTAGTCATTGCTCTGGTTTGTGAATATTTTGTCTTCCTTCCACCAGGAGGCCATCAATTGGCTGCTGTCATGGAACTCATATAATTTCACTATGAAACATGTGTTTAATCTCTCATCTGGGTCCCTGATCTTGTAATATTTTTGAACCTCTATCAGAAGAAAAACACCGACGCATCTACCATTCTCATCATTTACCAGGAACTTCATTGCATCCGTATGATCGATTATCCACCCAAGGTCTCAATACAGGGAAAGAATGGGGTTTGGAAGGCTACCATATGCAGGCATGACCATCAGATGTTCGCAAAACCCTGGTCGTCGAGTGTCCTTACATCTGGGTCACTATGGGGAATATATTCTGGGTACTCTTCCTGGTTAATATTGTTAAACAAATTTCCCCTCTACGGGAGCATTATCTTTGACCCAGTGCTCGCCTTTGTGTTTCCAAATGTAGGGGGATGGAAAAATTCCTTCATATTATATGTTCTAATGATTGGCTCCGATTTAGCAGCAAACTCCAACTGCCTCCCAGCACCACAAGAAGATATTTCATTGACCTCTGCTTCCTTCAAATTTGGTGCCCTTGGCGAGCGTCTGGTCATTGGCTTCCTTGGAGGCATTTTCCTATAGAGAGAGCAAATTTAGACACCATATTGCAGAGAGGATATTGATATATAAATAAAACATGATTGCCTAAATGATAAAATCAACGCATACCCCTTCTATGTGCTAGCTTAACTTGGTTTTGAAATTCTAAGAGTCGAGTGCAACTCTTGAGACTCTCTTTTCGCTTCTTTGACTGCTCTAGAAATGAGAAAATTCTATACATAATGTTGGGGTTCAAAAATTTCTTAGTAATTTAAACATAGATAATACTTACCTTGTCACATCAGTTCTTCAATTCAGGGTGTAAGTGCGTTTTTTCACAATTTGTTACCAAGATCCACATTATCCTCGAGATTAAATGCATATGTAGATTAGAAGCATAGAAGTGGGTTACATTGTGGTTCATCGGCAATTTTAAATTCCTGTTATCTAGTTGGAACACAGGGTAGCAACATATGCGGAGCGAAACAAAAATTGTTCTATTAAATGACATAATCTGATCTTATTTTGTGTTGAAAACATCCTATCATTTTGCTAATTTAAACGGGTGGATTGGGGGTTGATGTTTTTCTTAGACAATGTTTGTTGATATCTCTTGGAAAAATATCCGATGTCGATCCATCTTGTTGTACAATTCTGATGTGGAAATGATGACCTGGAAGTGCAAATAGGACATGGTGAAACCTAAGGTGACTCAAAATGAAACCAGGCCGTACGAAATGCCTATGTGGCAAAGACATGTGGCATTTGAATTTGGATCATTTGCCTAATATTTTATTCATAATCAGGGATTTTCATTAGATATGCGCTTTGACAAACAGGTCCTACCCCGCCGATGTCAAAGAAGTATCATGGATCAGTGATTGGAGAGATGTTGAAACAAGTGTTCCCGTATTAGACTTGATGATGCCAAATATGTGTCGATGATCGGTCCTTAGCAATGTATCAATGAAAAAATTTCCACAATTTAAATCTTTTGGATTTCATCGACTCCAAACAATGCATCAGTAATCGATCATCAGAGTTTCGTTATGGCCAACGTTAGTGTCTTACCCTTTCATATTTTGTTGACATCGATGGGATATCAAATTTTTTTTGAAAATTCTTCGCAAACAATTGGCACATATCTCCTTCGTGTTTTCCCAATGTCAATGATACATCAATGATCGATGATTATTTTTACTATGTGGTTATTTTACTGCTCGAATTTTGCCGGAGTAAAAAATAAGCACGTGGGTCACAATTTTGGCTCTAAATTCTTAGTTGGAATGCCAAGTTCCCTTTTTAGAGAAATTGTTTCAATTCAATAGTTCCATGGAAACAAAAATTAATGACCCCTACACAACGGATTGAATTCATAAAGAAGAAACAAGAAAATAAGTGGTACCCAAAACAAAAAATTTTTCAAAAGATTTAGGGTGTGTTGAGCACTCAACATAATCCAATGAACATGGATATTGAAAGGATCCTGAGTTTGCATAGAAGGATAACAAAAACCCTAAGTTAACACCATGCAAGTATCTGGAGAAGTATGTGTTTAGTGACTTGCATGAGGTATTTTTTTGTGATTTCTCACATGTATTGTAAGAGTGGCTATTGAGGTTGAAATACAACCACCCTACAAATCGAATCAGATAGCTCAAGTGGAATCCTATGGAGATCATGCAATTACAACAAGTTAACAACAAATTCACACGCACAATAGATTTCTGGTTAGACAATATTGTTGCAATATTTATCACATAATTTGCAGTAGATATTGTGAAGTCTTACAGTGCAACAGAGCAAGAGTTCCTAAAAGAACCTAGAGGTAGGTATATCATATCGCTCTATAATTCAATCAAGATCTTATTGTATAACAAATATGTGATGAATATGGAAGCAGACAACTAAAATTCCATGTGTGCATGGGTGAAGGGGGCAAGAACTGACACAAGATAGAGAAATGGAAGAAGAGATGGATAAGGGAAAGAAGGAGGAGGCCTTGGACCCAATCATGATGGAGGAATATTACATCAAGAAGATCATGGTAATAGCTAGAAAAACATGCAGTGGAGTACCCTACCAATATAATATGAATAATAAGAAGAGATCCATAGGAGATATAGAGGACTTGGAAAGTGATGAGGAAGAGGTAGAGGATCTCTGGGATGTGGAACAGATTGAGGAAATCTTGCATGCAACATATGAAAGGAAGAGAAGATGTCCAAGGGAAGGAACATAAGGCAACACTCCTATCCATATTAGTGTCAGTGTGGAACCCATAACCCCATGTGCGACTAATGCACCAGAAAGAACATCACCGTCTAGACAATCGAATTTTAGTAAAAGAAAGACAGTAGGAAGTGCACCCAATCAAGGAGCAGTGACTGGAGGAGCCAGTTTAGGAAGTAGTATTCAATTATTTACACCGTGTGAAGGTCATATTTCATGATCATTCAAAATGGCAATACATGATCCCACCATCGGGTTACCCAAATTCAAGGGAGAGGCATCAGAGGATCCTGAAAAGCACTTATTTATCTGTGAGAATATTTGGGAAGTGAAGCAGATCACAGACGAGGATACAAAAATTGTGCAGTTAGCTATCATGTTAAGAGATCATGCACTTGATTGGTACATGAGATTAGCTATAAATAGTCCACTAAGAACAACAAGCCAATTGTAGATGTCAAGAAGCTACTAAAAACTGAATTTCAGAAGCCTAGCTCATAGGATTAGTATATTAATGAGAGGATTGAAATCAAGAAGAAATTAGGTGAGTCTGTTTGGTAGATTGATCATATGTTTAAACTTCTTAAAGGTAAGTTGAACTATGTCATGACTGATATGCAACATATACATCTCTTTGTGAATTCACTATTACCACATATGAAATACCCTTTAAGGAAACAAAAGTTTCAAACTCAGGTAGAGGCTCTATATGAATCCCTACAATTGGAAAAGAATTAGTATCATAAGAAAAATCTAGCAATAGAGGAGTTGAAGGAGGATCTGAAGAACCTTACATTTCAACTAAACCAGAATAAGACCAAAGAGAAAAGTGAATTTGTTTGGTGTACCACATGCAAGACATAAGGACATCACAAGAATGAGTGCCCAACTTTTGCGTAGTACTTGGAAACAAGGATACAAAACCATTTTCCAACAAGAGGACCATGATGTGATATCTTTAAAACGCATGGACATGACCCATATCATTGTCCCATGATGCAGAAGTATCAAACAATACCCAAGAGTTCATATTTAAACTTTTGCAGATCAGTGGGTCATGATGACAAATATTGTAGGACAATTGACTTGATGCAGGAAAGAATGTCAGACACTTATAGGGTGCAGGAAGAAATGATGACAGGAAAATGTTCATGTCATTTTAACCAAGTACCACCTCTATACAAAAATTTTCAACAACAGTACAACACTACGTGACCTCAGTATAATAATGCACAACCACAGTATAACCCTGCACAATATAATCAGGTTCCTCAGTACAATGCAACACAAGCAGATCGAGGAGGATACATAGGTAGAGGAAGAGGTATAGGAGGATTTGGAAGAGGTAGAGGTTCATTAGTGTGACACAACTGCCAACAACCAAGATACTATGCAAGGTAATTTCCACTTCCACCTATGACATGCATGTACTGTCGCAAAACATACTATGATACAGAGGACTATCCAACATTATTGGTTAAAATTGAAGATAAGAAGAATTAGAACAATCAGAATGTTCAGTAGATTTCTATAGAGGTGAGGAATGATGGAAGAAATATCAACATGGTCACATGAGGAGGTGCTAAGACAAGAACTACTGTAGTAATACAAGATTCAATGCAACACCAATGGGTGAAGAGGAATATTGAACCACAAAAACAGTTTGATGCGGGTAAAGAAAAATAAATATTAAAGGAGGAGAGACGAGAGTTCCTCAAGTAAGATGTTTCATATACATCAACCACACAACATACTCAGAGTGTACCAATGTATGATATGCCCTTATCAATGGACCACACCAGTGAAGTACCATCCATACCGAAAGTAAGTACCATAAAGAATTTTATGCAATCTTGTGTTAGCTACTAAATGACCAATCATCTGTTAAAATTTTGCAAAATATGTTATAAAAATGTAACACAGAGGTATAGGGGAAGTTAGAATAGAAAACAATCAATCACCCCCATACAAGAAGGATTACAAGTAGGGAATTCAAATTGAATGCTAACATTGGAGATTTCAATATGGGGGATATCATACTAGATTTAGGCTCCGAGGTAAATGTGTTACCCAAGAAGACATGGCATTGTATGGGAGAGCCCACACTAGGATATCCACATGTCCAATTGAAGCTAGAAAACCAACACAAAGTTCTACCAATTGGAAGTATTAAGGGTATGACAGTAGATCTGGATGGAGTGCGCACTAAGGCAAACTTTGAAGTGATAGAAATAGTCGATGGCACAACATCCTATCCAACATTGCTTGGCCTGGATTGGGAATTTGATAACCAAGACAAAATCAAATTGAATACAAGGAATGCGACATTCAAATTAGGATAATACAAATTCATTGCACCATTAGATCCATCAGAAGGAGAAACGTTTGTAGAACCCACTTGCTTAGATCTGGAGGAAATCAACCAGTTATACAGAACCACTGCGCATGAAGAAGATTATGTCAACCCAATTGTAGATGGATTACTCAGCTGGAGGAGCATCACATCATGTGCTTCTAACTCAGATATAGGCTTGGAGAATTGGCAACAGATATTACATGAAGTCTCCACATGAAGGTGCACAAGAATAGACCGCGCAGTAAGATGGGTGGGTACAGAGATAAACAAACCTCCCAGTTTTCATGGGGTGAATCACTTAGAAGAATTCCTAACAAGATACGAAGATGAAGTGTTATAGAATCATAATATCTTATCCCTGGACATTGCACTCAAGGAAACACCTGCAAGATGGTGGGGTGCACACAAAGAAATAGTTAAGGACCGATAACAATGTAAGTGACTGTTATGGATTAGATTTGGTGCAGAGCAGGGGAGAATTAAGATGAAGAGATATGATGGACATGGGACACCAAAATAACATTTGGAGAATTGCAGAACAATATGGAGGATGACACCACCAAAGGAATGGCCTCATTACTTCATCCATACCTTAGAAGGAATTCTAGAAAACTGGTATGTATACCAGGAACTACACAGAGGCACTTCAGAATGGACAACATTATAGAATAATTTTATAGTAACCTTTTCATTCAAACATGAGAACCCTAACATTGATTCAATACTCAAAAAAACTAGAGGGGTGATATTTATTGATGAACCATAGGTGGAACTCATGACAAACTATCAACAACAGAACAAGAAAATAGTCAAAAAACTATTGTCTTGCTATCATGTGGAAGAAGAAGCACTAGAGGAAGATGACCTGTGAAACATTCATATTATAGAAGTTGAAGATAAAAGAGAGGTGGAATGTCCATATTTGGAATCAAAAGTATTTGTTGTGCCTATCAAAGTGAATAAATTTAATATTGGGACAAATATAAACCTAAAATGGCAAGTATTGGAGACTATTGGGATGAACAGATAGTGGAAATAATAATAGTGTTAGTGCGCAAGTACAGTGACCTATTCCCAAAAAAGTTTACAGAGATGAAAGGCATAGAAAGAGAGGTAGGAGAGATGAATATACCTCTCAAATATGAGGCTATATCTTTCAAACAGAGACCTTGTAAACTAAATCCAATATATAACCAGAAAGTGAAAGCATAAATTGATAAAATGTTAGAAGCTGGAATTATAGAACCAGTAGAAGAATCTGAATGGATAATCCCTATGATAGTGCAAGAAAAGAAATAAGGGGGATAAGGATTTGTGTAGACCTGAGGAAACCGAATGATGCTTTCCTACTTGACTCGTTTCCCACCCCTTTCACAGATGAGGTATAAGATAATGTGGGAGGCTAGGAGGCATACTCATTTACAGATGGATTCTCATGTTAACATCAGATCAATATAGCTCCAAAATACATGTCCACGACTACTTTTTCCATAGAATGGGGATCCTACCAGTACATAGTCATGCATTTTGGGTTGAAGAATGCATCAACTATATTTTCAAGGGTAGTAATAGTTTCCTTTAAGGAGTTCATACATCAATGTTTAGAATTATATATGGATGATTGGAATGTATACATCCTACTAAAAGATCATGTGGAAGTGGTAAGGTTGATGTTGGAAAGATGCAGGAAGTTCCAGACATTATTGAATATCAAGAAGTGCATCTTTGGGACACCTTTTGGAATATTGTTGGGACACATAGTGTGAAAACAAGGCTTGCTAGTGGATCCTTCTAATATTGCAGTCATTGTTAATTTACCCCCACCAAAATCAGTGCACCAGTTGAGAGCAACATTGAGACATACATGATACTACAAATTTTATATAAAAGGGTATGCACAGATCACTGCACCAATGGAGAAATTGTTAAAGAAGGATACTAAATTCTAGTGGAATGAGGATTGCCAACAAGGTTTAGAAACCATAAAATAAAATGTGGTAACAACACCTATCCTAGTATTCCCATATTGGGAAAATACATTCCATGTGCATGTATATGCATCAACTATAGCACTTGGAGAAATTTTGGCACAACCAGGAGCATGGGATTGGGATCATCCTATAGCATTTGCAAGCATAAAACTATCAGAATCAAAGAAGAACTACAATACTACAAAAATAGAAGGCCTATGTATGGTCTATGCACTTCATAAGTTTATACATTACTTACTGGGAAAACACTTTAAGATGTTCACAGATCATTCAACCCTCAAATACCTAGTCAACAATCCAGTGTTGGGGGGGAGGATCTGCAGATGCATACTGTTATTTCAAGAATTTGAATTTGAAGTGATAGTCAAACCAGGGAAGCTAAATTCAAGACCTGATCACTTGTCAAGGGTAATGAATGGAGAATAACCTACCAACTTGGAAGAGACAAATTCCCTAATGCACAATTATTTTCAGTCCAAATAGTCGATGAATACTTTGTTGATATTATTGAATACTTGAGTACATGAATTGCGCCACAATATTTTAACACTGCACAAAAGAAAAATCTGGTAGTCAAATATGCATACTATCAACTGATTGCAGGACACTTATACAATATGGGCGCAGACAACATTTTGAGAAGATGCGTACTAGAACATGAAAGGCCTAGGATTTTTGTAGAAGCTCATGAGATAATAGTTGGAGGACATTATGCAGGAAAAGATATTGCACAGAAGGTATTGTGCATAGGACTATGGTGGCCAACAATTCACAGAGATGCTAAGGACTATTTCCAAAGATGTGATGTCTGTCACAGGATTGGTAAACTTAACAGAAGGGATGAGATGCCTCTAATACCACAAGTAACTTTACTGGTATTTGCAAAATGGGAAATAGACTTTGTGGGGCCAATCCAACCGCCAAAAAAAAGGTGAGGAGCAAGATATATCATTACTGTGACATAATACTTAACAATATGGACAGAAGCAACACTAGTCAAAGACTGCAGTGCAAAGACAATAACACACATATTGTTTGAGAAAGTGATCACTAGATTTGGTTGTCCAAGGATTTTGATGAGTGACCAAGGTACTCACTTTATTAACAGTACGATCATGGCTATGAATGAGTAGTTTGAAGTCTATCATCAAAAGAGTACACCATACCATCCTCAAGCAAATGGAATAGTAAAAGACTTCAATAAGATATTGGAGAATTCTCTGACAAAGATTTGCAATGTCAACATGGATGATTGAGATTTGAATATACCAGAAGTACTATGGGAATACATGACTACATTTAAAAATCTGACAGGATAGACACCATTCAGATTGGTGTATGGGCAGGAAGAAATAGTACCATTAGAATTTTTGGTACCTAGTTTGCGTGTAGCAGCAATTACCAACATGATAGAAAGAAGCACAATAAATGAAAGGCTTAATAAAATAATGGAGATGGAAGAATATAGGATTATGGAAGGATTTCACCAAGAGGTACACAAAGTAAGAGACAAAGCTTGGCATGAAATACATATCAAGAGGAAGAGTTTCAAGGAGGGAGATCTAGTCTTTCTTTATGACAGTAAATATCTTTAGCATCGAGAGAAATTCAGAATGCATTGGATGGGGCTATATGAATTGAATACTGTCACATATGGGGGAGTTATACAACTGAAATATTTGGGAGGCACAATACTGAGAGGAATGATCAATGGAAGTTGATTGAATCTGTATAGGGACACTCGAAGAGTTGGGAGGCACAGGACTGAGAGGAATGATCAATGGAAGTTGATTGAATCTGTATAGGGATAGTCGACCTCCTAACACTTAAAAATTATAGAACATTAAGAAAGCATGTACATAGTGTATTCTAGTAGAAGTTAAAATATAGAAAATGAGAAAAACAAACAAAAAGACGAAAAAGAAGGAAAAACAAAATACAAAATTAGAAAAGAGAGAAAATACAAAAACAATGGGGAAAAGTTGTGTGTAGTAACTACCACGACAAACATTAGAAGACCACATGCAGTAAAAAGTGAACTTTATGCAAATGCACACAAAAAGGTAAAAATAAGCATAACCTGGTATATAAAAGGCAAAAAAGTGTAGAGTTATTCAACACTTAGCAAATTTCGACCTCAGAGTGAGAAACAGAACCCATGCCCTAGTTTCAAATCGACAAAGTAGCAAGTCAAGGTTACAATAATCACATAGGATGAATCCACCGAAGTTTGGGTCATCAGGATAGTTTGTCCAGGTCACTCGATGGGGACAGAGGCGTAAGGAATGCCCTAGTTTCAAATCGACAAAGTAGCAAGTCAAGGTTACAATAATCGCATAGGATGAATCCACCGAAGTTTGGGTCATCGGGATAGTTTGTCCAGGTCACTCGATGGGGACAGAGGCATAAGGAATGACTACAGCAACCAAAGAATGTAGTTGAGCTCCAAGATGTGACCACCTCAGACCCAAAATTGATTAGCCCAACATAGGTTGAGGAAGATCTCCCTACAATGCAAAAAGGAGAGATAGGGTAGAGCTCAAGGGCTGGAAACGGGGGTTCAAACCCTAACCCCAAAGTGCCTGTGATACCAGATGACACAATGGGACCATGATAGTCCCAGGAACAAGACAAAGTATTGGTCGAGGAAATAACTGATAGGCCAAACAAAGCTAGGGAAGAAGAGGGCACAAAAGAAGTAGAGGCAGGTACACCTACTGCGGGGAAAAAAAAGAAAGACCCCTGACAACATCGTAATCACCCTTCCATTCCTTCCAGATGTAGTCCCCACTGTCAATAACATGTTGGGGAAGGTACCAAATTTTAGGTATGCATACCATGACGTGCATGACACGACCATATTCCCATAATTGGCAGGAAAACTATCTGATTAACACATGGGAGATTGGACCCCTAGGACAACTAATGCTAGAGATCGTGTAGTGGATTACAGGGCTATATAATTCAGGTATAATGAACCTCTTCGACATACCACATTTTGGGAGAAGTAATAATTTTGGTTTGTGCGCCAAACAACTGGTTGCCTAAGTCCATGGAGGCATTATTTGGATGGGTAGACCAGTGTAGATTGATGTGGCATTAATTTCCAAAATAACAGAATTTCCTATAATCTTCATGTCGTTGGAAGACTTCCTGGAAAACAAGGCAAGGGATAAAGTACTGGCGGAACAAGTGAAGGCGCAGTTCAACATGACTAGGGGGAATAGAGGCATCATGATCAAATAAATCAATGACGATGCCATAAGATTCACCAATAAGATAATGGTGTGCAAGCTGCTGATAAAATGTCGTAGAGAGGAAGTGCCAGTAGGAGTGATAGCAGTAGCAATGCAGTGCACAAAGGGAATGAAGTTCAGCTAGGTGATGTACTTGCTAAACCAATTCTTACTTTACTATCACGACGCACAGGAAAATGGAACCGAATTCCATTACTCCTAGTTGATAATATCAATAGCTCTAGTAGGGTGGCAAGAGCCCAAGTTCTCTGCATTCTTAGACAGAGTGGGAAAATTTTACGTGGCCAGGTATGAGTATCTCTGGAAGGAAAATGATAACAAGATGCAACAGACAAACAACACTGGTTTTTCCATGCTACTATAATAAATCCAGCAGTGCACAAAAAACATATGGTGCATACCTATGGAGGTCACACAAGAAACAAAGGGGATAAATAAGTTCAAGGAATCCCAACATCACCTATGCAATATTGCGTCACCGGAGAAGAGGTGGATGAAGGCTCATCCAACTACGAGGACATGCATGATGCAATCCTCCAATACCAAGGAAAAGGTCAACGTGCACTCATCAACAAGTACAGTTAGCCCAATGGATAACACTCGAACAACTACATTGTGAACCCTACCAAGCAAGAGAAGCACGATACCAAAAAGGCTGAGGAGAATTCCCACAACAACAAAAACATGAATTTTGGCATAGATGAAGACAAAGGAGACCATACAAGCTCAAGAGGAAGGATAACAAGAAACAACGATAGAGGCACATTCCTCACAAATCACAAGGAAGCCCATGCAAGGAACAAATGCGCACAAGAAGAGGAAGTATGAAACATAGGACCCCGACATCACCCTCACATGGGATGATGCAGAGCTCGTCACATATAAGGTCCAAGATAGGAGTGAGAAAGTGGTCATAACAATAGAGGCATAGAGGGAGCATATCATGGCTAATCTGCTAGAGGTTCACGCAAACATCCAACATTTGTGAAGCTGGGTTGAGTCACAAACCATTGCACAACCACAGGAGGAAACACAGAGTCCATATGCACAGAGAGAAGGAAAAGATATCATGCAATTCATCGTCCAGGGTAGGGAGACATTCACAATAACACATCAAATGATCAACTTCGATCAGGAGATGGCACAAATATCCTTAGAAGAGGTGGAACAAGTAGTATTGGTGATGTTGTGGATCCCCACAAAGGATCTATATGGGATACAAGCTAGCATCATGCATGAACTAAACTTTAGGGCTCACATAGATGCCACAAATATAAAGGTGGGAAGAGGGGTAGTGGAGATGCTCCATATCATATGTGACTAGTTGACTGTCGAAAAGGAAGAGGAGAAAGAACGTTCAAATAGGCTAGAGCAGGGATTGACATTGACATACAGTTGAATCCCCAACAACCTGCATGATGAAGAGAGAAACGCATAGGAGAATATCAACCTCATCGCATAGAAAATTGACCAGTACAAGCAAGAGATAGAGGAGATAAAAGAGAAGCTCAATCCCATGACCCCGCTTAAGATCTAAGAGTAGAGGAAAGAAGAAGCTTCACTCCAAATAGCATAGATGGAGAAACAATTCAACATAGCTGTAGGATTGTTTGATAAAGCAACTCAACTTTGGACAACACTAGAGGAGGATGAGAAGGTCCAGCAGCGGGACCAGGAGGAAGAAAGAATAAGTGCAACAATCCAGGACCTCAAGCAGAGTCAAAAGACAATGAGTATAAATAAGTACCTAGGAGGTCTAGGTTGGGGGTTCAAGAAGGTTAGAGAAGATTTTTTTTCTTGGCTAGGAGAATGATTGTAATATCTAAGGCCTCTTTGTAAGCTGTTGATATGTAGGAGAGTCAAGGAACTAGATCCTAAGGGTTAGATCGCAAGATGAGGAGCATGGTGTGATCTAGTCAGCCTCACAGGAGTTGTGGAACCTGTTTTGTGATTGTATGATCAGAAACTATAGTGCACACAGTGCCATATATTACATAACCATAATAAAATATCCTAAGAGCCAGATCTTTGTGGACATATCCCAGGAGGGGGTGAACCATGGTAACACCTATGTTATATGTTGTGTTTACCTTTTGTTAGTTAGACTATGAATGGATGAATGGATAATTATGTGAGATCTATTAGAATGCATGCATATTGTTACACAGTATTTTGGTAACCCCCATTATCACCGATGATATGTGTATTTCTTACTCCTATGTTCCTTGAAGCTACTGAAGAAATACGACTTTCTCCCTAGGAAATAGAATCATCTCTCTTTTCTTAAAAACCCTACCAAATAAGATCGTCGCACCTTGCCAAATGATACGGGTGAGACGATCCTTTATCATCACATGTTTCACCATAATGGACTGTGGTGTCGTAGCAGGCTTCTTTTTTTATGGTGCGACGATGATCAAGCAAAGGAAAAAGGTGAAATTCTCGAAGGTTCTAGAATGGAATCTTTGAAAAGATGAGGTGGCCTCCGATCAGTTTGTATCTTACTCGCTTCTCTGATTTAGTGGAATCATCCTAATCTCTTCATCTATCCCTCTTCCCTCTATATAAAGAGGGATCTCTCATGGGAAAATTTAGGTTGGCTTATGCATGAAAAATTCTGCTGAATATTGTACTTGTGATATCTTTTCTTTAGCTTTCCAAGTCAGGTTGTTAATACTCTTCATCAAAAGCATTGGAGCAAAGGTGTGTGTGTTGAAGCAAAGGGCCTTTGGAATGAACCTTGAAACATCAAGGCATAGGTTGTATTCCCCACTTTCATTAATATAATGTAGTGATACATTTCTTACCTATAAAAGTGTCTCCATTGTTATTGTATAATTTCTTGATCTTATGCATAGGTTTCATTGGAATATATATATATATATATATATATATATATATATATATATATATATATATATATATATATATATATATCATTGTATTCTCTTTTTGTTGGTTTGTGCTTCTTAACAGCTTCAACATCCCACAAATCCAAATATGGATCAAGGACGATATTGGTGAGGATCAAACGATGTTTAAATGATATGTCATTTGCCATTCATTGAGCTAGTTTACATTACAACGAAATCTAAGGATAAGCTTTTATTTTGCTATGTTTTGTTCTAACTTCTTGTTGAAGTTAGGGATATTAGTTTGTCTCAACACTTATCGATTTTTCCAATAACAAAATTGGCGACCATACTAGGGATCATCTTCTTGTTGTATTTTCTTCCTTTTTTGATTTTGGCTTGCCTGCTTTTAGTTTATTTTCATTCTCTGATTCATTAGGTGATCCATGTTGACCCCCTAGTCTTGAAAGTTCATTGGGAAACCTTGTCCTTTGTTCATTTTTTCCTTCATTTTCAGTCATCGTCACACCCTACTATGAAAACCATAGCGAAAACATCATATTTTGTATTTCTCATTGCTTGTGATGATCCTTGATTATCGCACTGTGTCCTTCTACTCCCTGCGATGATTTCTGAAGAAACTTTTGAGTGACAATGTAATTTTTTCTCTTTGCCTAGATTTTTTATCGTTTCTTGGGATGAAATTTTGGTCTTTTTAGGTGATTAGTCACAACTTGGTTTGAAATTTTTAAACAAAATTTGATCATTTCTCAAGTGTTGAGAGTATTTTTCATAAGCTTCATGATTCTACCTTTCACTTATCGTTGCAAGGGTATAATCTCTTGGTTTCATGCTTGAGTGCTTGTCAGATAAGTTATCAATGATATTTTCTGAGTTTTGGATTGTTGTTGATTAGAAAACCTTTTTTGATTTCATTAGACAAATGATTTTTCTTGTTTTTCTATTTTTGGTTGCATTATGAGTTAAGTTTGGGGAATTGCGTTGTAAGCGCATTCATTTTCTTGGACAACTTTTTCTTTTTTATTCAGATCTATGTTTTTATTTGAAAAGAAAAAGAATTGAGATTTTGTTTTCTATTTGTAGTGTTTACAAGAATTTTTTTTCATTCAAGTGTTTGTTTAAAAAGAGAAAATTGGAAAATTTGATCTCTTTGATTGTTTGGCATCGAGATCGTTCAAAGATTGAAGGAATTTTGTTTTGCAACTTGTTGTATTATGGAAAAAGAAAATCTTCTCCCTTATGTAATTAGACGTCATCGAACAAAAAGATTGCATCTCATCTCTCTTTGCATATTGTTGAGTCAAGGTCAAACAATTGATCAGTTTCATCTTCACTTCCTTTTTTAGTTAAACAACAACCATTAAAATTCAACATAATTTTAAAATCTATCTAGTAACTTTTATTTTCTAGAACTCTAATACACCAACATTATCTAGGGATAGCGCTTTGGAATAGGTTTTGAGGAATACTCTCCAAAGCATCAAAACACACAATAGTATCTTGTGATAGGGAGAGTTCAATCCACTTGCTACATTTTTTCCTGGGAATCCCTTCTAACACAAGGGTCAATCACAAAGTCACATTAGGACTGACATAATTACTCACCCTACTTTGTCGGTCTTAGTGTAGTGAATGTGCATATTATTGGGGGTCACTTGAGAATAAAATCATGTGCAGAACTTCTCAAGGATATTTCGGGCTTAGATACCCTGCCCTTGCATGCATATCAGAATGTCGACTGCTTCCCTAGGCATCATTGTTGTAATTGGTAACCTTAGTATCCTATCTCTTTAGGGTATTCACACTAGGTGAATGTGGAGGGGCAAGTATTCATAGTACCTGGAATAGACGTTGGCTAAACTCACTTGGGCTCCTTGGAGGGTATACCCACGATTATGTTTGGGAGCTTACACTAGGGCGTAAGTCTGTTAAGTAGGAATCAACGTAACTTTTCCACCCGCTTTATCCCATCCCATTCTTTTCTTGATCTCGCGACGTTGGATTTCATCACCAACTAGTGATTTTGAAACAAGAAGGTTTGTTTGCATGCCTGATATCTAGATTTTATTAGTGAAGTGTTGTTTTTTTTTTCTAGTTGGCCATAGATATTTTTTATTCTTTTTTGGGTGTGGCCAACATCGGCCCTCACTATTCACATAGGATGCATGGATTGCCTCTAGAAGAACCAAAAGAATATGCCCCCTTTATTCCTTATTCACCCGATGGTCCTTCTCCTGAAGAGGAAATCAATAATGACGTATCTTCTGATATCGGGAGTTCTACTCCATTAGTTGAATCATCACTCCCTGTAAATATGTTATTGAATGTTATACAAGACCCAATTTTTCTCTGAATTAACTCTTCGAGAGACATTGTTGCTGAACACTATACTAGAATACCTTCGAGACCTTTCATACATTCTAGTGTGGATGATCCACCATTTCACAATGAATCATTTAGAACTCTGTTTCACACTTCTGGAATTTTTAATCCTAGTTCAGTCCCTATCCGTTATTTTTGGCGGACTTCCTCTGGACACGATATTTTTGATAAACTAGGTATGAGTCCAAACCAACATATGCCATCACACATAATCGTTACTGGCATGATAAGTAATGTTGTTACAGTTCCAGACCCATTGTTGGTTGGTAAACATGAAATTATTCCTCACCATCTCACTAGCTCTACCACAGTCTCACAACTTACACTTGTTTCTACCATAAGTAAAGTAACAACTCAAGATCCTATTGGAACACCACTTCCTCTTATATCAAATCCATCACTTCCACCTGGGTATAATTCTCTTAATATTTCTATTGTTAATCCTACCTAGGGTCCATCCGGAGGACCTAGTCTTTTTGTTCCACCTGGGTATAACGTTGCTAGCAGTTTTGTTCCCACACCTACCTAGGTTCTATCCAGAGGGCCTAGCATTCCTCCACCACCTGGAGGATCTAATCGTCTTGGCCTAATTATCTCCAATCATCCTGGAGGAAAAAGTCATTATGTTACTTATAGTTTTCAACTTCCTGTTGGAGGTCAACCTCAAGTTGGGGGACAACCCCAAGTTGGAGTTCATAACATAGTTTACGTGAAGTATACACCTGGATTACAAACCCAACCTTGGAATTTTCCTTTCCAAGGAAATCAACAACTACATGGGGAGAAGAATCCTCAATTCAATTCTTTTGTACCCTCTAATCCCAGGCAACCTTATCCAGGCACTGTAAATCCTACCTGGGGTCAAGCTTTTCAATCTAATGCTCCTTTCTAAGGTGGCATGCTAAATCAACCAACAAATGTTGGATACTTGACTCAAAACCCTCCGCAACCGAATTTTCAGGACCCTATAACTATTTACAAACTACTTATGGTCCTACTGGTATACCTATGGGAGTACCTCCCCAAAATTACCCGTTTCCTCAAGTAAACAAACAATTGTAGTTTCTCGCTACTTTGGATTTACCGGATTTATCTAGGATTTTGAATGATCCCATATTGCATTCTCCTTATTGGTTGGTTATCATTGACAAATTACCATCATAAATTCCTAAGTTTGATGATTGATCAAGAAAAGACCCAAAAACTCATGTCATGACATTTCACCTTTGGTGTTCATCCAACTCCTTAATGGATGACTCCATCTAATTATGTCTTTTCCAACGCACTCTTACAGGTCCGGCTACCAAATGGTACATCATTTCTCCACAAGGATTATTCAATTATTTCAACAACTTAGCTATGGATTTATTAACACATTACCAATTACCGATACGATATGAGATAGGAACCAAAATTTTAAGTTAATTATATAGTACTCTTCTAATCACATCTCAGATCAGATTCATGAGTGGAGGAGGAGACAAAGTTTAATTAAATTTCCCCTTCCTGCTCAATTATTGAATGAGTGGTTTACCAAATAACTCATCGGTCCTATAGCCCATGATGTTTCCATGGGAGGTGTCGTCACTGAAGAACAAGAGATCAGTCATGCTCAATACTTGGATCTTGTTTATTCTCAAATGGAAACATTATATGACTTGATCCTTGACGCTCCTCGCCCATCTACAAATCTAGCCCCAATGCCTCTAGTATATTCTCATGTTGTTGATGGTGTGATCAGTAATTTTCATGCTGAGACTCAGTTAAAAAAATTCAATCATTCCAATCCAAAATCTACTACTGCTAATGTACCAAAATGATACTCCTCCTTCTCTCTCTCCTGGTAAAACATCTGAGGTAAATATGGTCCAGTCTACGCCTACCGATAAATCTCAAAATTAAAAGAAAGGGAAGGGTAAGAATAAAAAGGATAAAACTAATAATCATCAACCAGATAAATCCAAAAATCAACCTGCTGATGATAAAGAAAAGCACAAGTCTCATTATCCTTGTCTTATTTGTGGCGAGGACCATTATACAAAAAATTGTCCGAGACGTGCAGAAGTTACTAAGTTCCTACAAGGAACCGAGACTCCCCTTACACCTGTCGTTTTGTCACAACCTTTTCCTTCTCAACAGAAGGCTCAATTGGTTATTCATGACCAACCCTCTCCCTCTACCACATATTATGTACTTATGTGTACTGGTGACTCCAAGAAAAATGAAGTTGCATTCGCTACTCGAACCAAAAATTATTCTCCTTCTAAAGAGAAAGTTTATGATCCACCTCCTCTATTGGTTCAACCTCCTCCATTGGATCCACCTCCCAATGGTCCTCTTCATCTCAAACGACCTAGTCCAAATACAGTTATCCATCCGCCTCCTAAAGGAATCATTCATAATTTGTCATTTAACCCCCATGCTCGTGTCGCTCAGAACTACAGTATTGTAGAAGATCTTGCACATGCACCTTCTACGATGTCGGCTCTCAAAGTCCTTCAATGTTTTCCTACTCAACGAAAGGCACTATTAAAGGATATTGGTGGAATCGATCCTACTAATATGAATTTGCTAATATTTGACTTGGAAGATCACATTCCAAGACTCCCTCATCAATTATCTTTCCAAATACAAGTAATTGTGGAAAATAAGAATAATTGTCGAACAATTGTTGATGAAGGAGCTTCAACTTGCGTCATGTCCGTCACTTGTTGGAAATCCATTGTCTCTCCTTCCCTTACCGAGTCACACAACACGTTAAAATATTTTAATGGTGCAGGATTTAAACCTTATGGTGTTATTTCTGCGTTATCTATTGCGTTAGAAGGAAAAGCGGTTATTGTTGAGGTTGAGGTGTTTGATGCACCTCTTGATTACAACCTTTTACTTGGTTGTAGTTGGATCAATGTTATGCGAGCAATTGTTTCTACCCTTTTTTGTGTGATACATTTCCCTCACCAAGGCAAAGTTGTTACGGTAGATCAACTCACCTTTTTTATCTCTGATTCACGCACTAGTAACATTCCATTCATAGAAAAAATGCCTCCTGGTTATGAGAATGTTGGTGTGGGTATTTTAAAGGATTCATCGTTAATGGGTAATTTCCCCATTCCACCACTCGATGTTCCTCCTCCTTTTGTCACTTCTATTAACATGATTTTGAACAGTGTTGGCGAAATCCATGAGTCCTATGACCCTTGGATGGTACCTAAATTGGAAAAATGTCTTCATTATGGTGACCAAATGCCTTTATGTCTGGTGGAATTGGCCTATCAAGCTATTCAATCGACACCTCCTTCTCCTCATTCTATCTTTGATATGTCTTATGGTCCATTTCACACAATATTTCCAACTGATGAAACGATCATTGCAATTATGTTTGTGGAAGAAACACCTTGGGATGATGGACATAATTGTTCTATCTTCTTCCTCAAACCTGAGACTATCAATAGTTATCAATGGATTTTGAATCCGTCCACCGTTATTAATATTCCCCCAATTTTTGTACCAACACATGATGTCTTGTATGAAGGTAACTTGGGAAATATTTCACCTACCATCCCTCTAGATATTTCAATTAAGTGTGGAATTGTGGAAAATGTTCATATAGATGCCTCATGTTATTCGGATGAGATCCAAACTCACAAGGCCCTTTTCCAAGAGATGCTTATAATTGATTCATATATTGTTGTATATGAAATTAGGACATACCCTGATGCTAAACCCGTTCGACAACGTCTTCACCCAATTCATCTATGAGAATTTGTTGCGATCAAACTCGAAGTTGAAATACTTCTTAAAGATGGTTTTGTCTGTTAAGAACCAAACATCAATATAGCATAGAAAAACCTCAGGAAAAGTACTCCACGCCTTGAAAAAGAGATAATTTCAGATAATAAGCCTCTTCGAGGGGGCAACCTCCTTTTACCCCACTTAAATGTTCAAGTACAAGATGA
>ML781379.1:200925-230448 GCA_009831015.1 Picea engelmannii | reverse complement strand
TTAATGGCCTAAAGCCGACATAAATAAAATAACATTACTAATCTAAATTACAACTAATGGCCTAAATCCGACATAAATAAAATAACATTACTAATCTAATATGCCCCAATTAAGTGGTAATGAGCCAATATTAGGACTTAACATTGTCTACCCTTTAGCGTTGACGGATTGGGTGTCCAATCTTGTTCCGGTCACAAAAAACAAGGAATGATCCATGTTTGTGTTGATTTTAGGGATATTAACAAGGCTTGTCCTAAATATAATTATCCAACCCCTTTCGTCAACTAAATTGTTGATGATTGCATCGAAAGTGAAATCTTCTCTTTGATGGATGGATTTTCCGGCCATAATCAAATAAATATTTTACTTGAGGATTAACATAAGACCTATTTTATTTTCCCTTGGGGTAACATAAGAATGTTTGTAAGAATTTTTGACATGCTATTTCTTATGCCTTTCATGATATTAAGATTACCGTACAACCTTACCTAGATTATTTACTGACGCATTCCATGTGTCGTCATGATCACCCGACACACTTACGAGCCATTTTCCTCTGATGTCGATACTACCACATACAATTGAACCCACATAAATGTGTTTTTTGTGTGGATTTTGGGACACTTCTAGGCTTTAATGTGTCCATGCATGGGATTAGGGTGGATCCTTGAAAGTTGAATCTATTATCAATTTTCCTCCTCCTTCAACCTTACACCAACTCCAAATTTTGCAAGGGAAGGAAAACTTTCTAAGACGATTCATTCCCAATTATTTTGAACTAACGAAAGGTTTCACTCAACTTCTTAATAAGGGTCATAATTTTGTGTGGGATGACACTGCCAACAAAGCCTTTGATTCTTTGAAGCTTGCTATAACCCGCACACCATTATTATTTCCCCCGATTATAGTTGAGATTATTTCTTATATTTGGATGCTTCGGATCATACCATTGCCATGGTCCTAGTCCAAGAGGATTATTTGAATGATGAAAATTTCATTTATTATTTAAGTCAGAGTCTTACAACCACCGAAATCAAATACATGCATGTGGAGAAATTGGCCTTGGTGGCTGTTCAAGCTATCCAATGTTTTCGTCACTATATGTTATTGTGAAAAACCATGATTATTTCTGATTGGAACACTATGCAACATATTCTTACGCGACAATTGATAGGGGGAAAATACTCCAAATGGATTGTGATTCTCTAGGAGTTTGATTTGGAATTTGATAAATCTAAGTCAAATAGATATTTGGTCTTTGTTGAGTTGATATGTGACCTTCCCTCCGCTAACACAAAAATGTGGCAGAAGATTCTTTCCCTGATGAATCTCTCTTTATGATCAATTTAGATGATATTTGGTATGGAGACATTATCATTTACCTCCTAAACCAAACTTACCGGCTCGATATTTCATGTATATCATCATCGTATTAGTTATCAATCCCGTCAATATATTATTCTTGGTGATACCATTTACCGTCATGGTATTGACTTTGTGTTTCGACGATGTTTGACATATGATGAAGCTGAGAAATAAATAAATGCCTTTCATTATGAAGCATGTGGTTGTCATATGTCTGGGTATGCCACTGCCTAAAATATCCTATGAGCTGGTTACTTTTGGCCTTCTCTTTTCAACGATTTCATTCTTGCAATTAAGAAATGCCATGCTTGTCAAACTAATAATAATAAGATTCAATCTCATCCTACTCCTCTCTGTCCTGCAGTTTCTGTTGGTTCATTTTCTAAATGGGGGGCATTGAATTCATGAAATGCAACCCTCACTTGGTTGGGGGGCATGGATACATCATTGTAGTTGTGGATTATTTCACTAAATGGGCCGAGGTGATACCTACATTTGATAACACCGGGAAAAATGCAACACTGTTCATATTCAATCATATCAACACTAGGTTTGGTGTCCCTCAAGCCATCATCACCGACCATGGCACCCATTTTTGAAATTTTATGATGTTTGAGATTACAGATAAGTTGGTTTTACGACATGAAAACTTAAACCCTTATTATCCACAGGCCAATGGACAAGTTGAAGCAATCAAAATTTTTTTAACTACTATGCTTCGAAGAATGATAGGGATTCACAAGTCAATCTAGCACACAATGATTTTTTTGGCATTATGGGCCTATCGAATGTCAGTTAAATGTGCTACGGGGTTCATATCTTTCCAGTTAGTGTATGATATCGAAGCCATTTTGCCAATTGAATGTGAAATCCTATCTCTGAAACTAGTTGTCAAACTTCTCCCCAACACCGCAACTGATGAAGAACGTCTCTTGTATTTAATGAAATTAGATGAGACTCGTCATGATGTTGTGTTCATAATAGGAACCCAAAAGAAATGTGTCCAGTCTCAATACGACAAACATTTTAGGGTCGAGGCAATTCCTACATTTGATAACACCAGGAAAACTGCAACAATGTTCATATTCAATCATATCATCACTAGGTTTGGTGTCCCTCAAGCCATCATCACCGACCATGGCACCTATTTTCACAATTTAATGATGTCTTAGCTTACAGATAAGTTGGTTTTATGGCATGAAAACTCAACTCGTTATTATCCATAGGCCAATGGCCAATTTGAAGAAATCAACAAAGTTTTAACTACTATGATTCGATGAATGATAGGGATTCACAAGTCAAGTTGGCACACAATGATATTTTTTCCATTATGGGCCTATTGGATGTCAGTTAAATCTTCTACAGGGTTCACTCCTTTCTAGTTAGTGTATGGTATCGAAGTTGTTTTTTCGATTGAATGTGAAATCCCGTATCTGAAACTAGTTGTCGAACTTTTTCCCAACACCACAGTTGAAGAAGAAAGTCTCTTTTATTTAATGCAATTAGACGAGACTCGTCGTGATGCTGCGTTAGTAATAGAAACCAAAAAGAAACGTGTCAAGTCTCAATACAACAAACATATTAAACCTCCTATTTATTTTAAGGCGATTTGGTTCTTCTGTATGAGCAAGATCGTGATTTGTTTGGGGTAGGAAAATTTGATCCCATGTGGCATGGCCCTTACATCGTTAAACGAGTGTTGGAGAAAGGGGATTATGAGCTGGTGGATTATGATGGAATTCATTTGGGTGAACCCAGAAATTGGATTTACTTAAACAAGTACTATGCTTAAATTGTTTTTGCATGAGTGCTTTGTACTTTAATGTATCATACTCTAGTGTGCGTTTTTTTGTTTCTTTTTCTTCCCTCAAGCTCCTTACCTTTCCTTGTGCTTGGTTTCCATATTTCGGTGTTCTCACTACCCTATATTGGCTTTGTTTATGGTGCTAGTCGTAGTACTCAAAATCTAGTGTCTATTGCATGGGCAATCTATGCACCTACGGACGAGTTGATCAGTCTACATGGTATTTTCCTTGGTCATGCAACTAATAATATTGTAGAATACAATGCAGTTATTGATTTATTAATTGACGTCATTTCATTTGGCATACATCATCTAATTTTACGTCTTGATTCTCAACTCATGGTGCTACAATTAAGAAAGGTTTATTCCATCTGAATTCCTACACTATTAAGGGTATACTTGAGAATACACCTCTTGGAAAGAAATTTTGATTACATTGAATATTAACACATTCCTAGATATCTAAACACATTAACATATGCATTAACCAATTATGTTTTAGATAAAAATTTGCACCATTTATAAATCCAAACACACATGTAAAGACAAGTAAGCTGGTATAATTTTTCTATTATAATGTCAAAAGTTAAAAAAAGGTGTGTCCGGAGAACAAAATGTTGAAGAATATGGCTTCATATACTTATGCATCATGGATTTTTCTCATGACAACAAACCATTGCCCATGCTACATGATGGAGCAGTCAACCAATGGATGTTGAAATGTTAATAGTATGGCATTGGTAGCTCTTACACATTATTTTTTTCACCCCTATGACCATTAATGATGTAAACCTATCATTTGTCTTGAGAAGAATCAATGGCTTGAATCCCTAAAGAAGAATGAAGAGACATTTTTCCAGAGAGATGGAATTATACTTTTCCTTTGTAAAAAAACTTAGAAAAAGGGATCGTCATACCTTTCTTAGTGTTAAGGGTGTCATGATCTAGGATCGTTGTAGGTTGTACCACAGTGTCCTACGACGTTGTCACATTTTTCTCAGTGTTAAGGGTGCGGCATTTTTCGTACGAAGGAAAAAGAGGAATTTCTTGAAAGTTCTAGAATAGAAGCTACGAGGGTGAGGTGGCCTCCAATCAGTTTGGATCTGAGTCGCTTCCCTGATCTCATGGGATCATCCTAACCTTCTCACCCTATCCTTTTTATCTTATAAAAGGAGAAGAGTTCTCATTGGGAAAGTTAGCTTGATTGGGATTGAGTTGGCTAGTGCTTGGTTGGAAAGTTCTTGAGTTTTGTAGCTTGGAGTTTTTGGACCTTGTACGTTGGCTTTGAGCTTTGCTTTGTCAAGATAGATTGTTGATCTCAGAATCCATGGAGCAGAAGTGTGTGGGAAGTAAAGGACTGGTGGAAGGGACATTACAACATCAGGGCATCAGTTTTATTCTCCTTTTCATGTTTCTAAGACATCAATATATTTCTTTCCCATAAAATTGGTCTTATTTTATTGTATGAATCCTTGATAACATACATAGGTTTTGTTGAGTATACGTTGTTGCTTTCACTTCGTTGGCTTGTGTCTTTTTTATAGGTTTAGCATCCCATAAACCTTGGAATGGAGCTAGGATTACACTAGAGAGGACAAACAACATTTAAAAGGTATGTCATTTATCTCTTGTTAGTTAGTATGCTTGATAGTTAAAACTTAGGGAAAGTTTTAAATTATGTCTTGTTTTGTTCTAGTTTTGGGGTGAAACTAGGGAGATTTGTTTGTGTCTACACTTAGCAATTAGTCTGATTTGTTGGTTTGTGGTTCTTAGATGAGATTACTACTCTACAAACCCAAGGAAGGAGCTACAAGGACGACACTAACTAGGACAAGCATCATTTAAAAGGTATGTCTCTTGTAACTCATTAAACTAGTTCATATGATGATGAAGTTTAAGGGGAAGTGTGCATTCTATTTTGTTTTGTTCTATTTTCCAGTCGGATCTAGGGATATATGTTTGTGTCCGCACTCACTAATTAATCCGATAATAGTAGCGTCGAGGTAAATCATCCACAATGATATCAAGGATATCCATAGTAAACCCCTAAAGGTTGTGTTCGATCTCCTCAAGATCCTCTACTGCTACCCCTCAACCTACCATTGTGCCTATCTCTCCACATATCTAGATAGGAGATGATCCTAGAGGATTGAAAGGCATCACATATTCATTATTTAGAGATCTTTATTAGTCTCAGATACATAACATACACATTTCATAATTAAAATACCAAAAAAAACATACAATGAAAACTTATTTTTACCTATCTCTCCCCATTGTGAACCCTCAGGTAGTGCCAAGTTCGGATCACCATGGAAATATATCCTGACATATGCATAATCCTCGATCATGAGGAGTTTATCTCTCATCCAATGGAAGAAGACATGACCATATGTAACGATTGGCACGTGACCATGGAATACCATCAAGTCTACCCACCTCTTCATCCGAGGATCTTGTGGAGTGGGTACACTCCAATCCACATGTTGTAGGCACAAAACTGAGACTCTCTCTAGGAAAAGGGATACCAAAATCGATCCATATCCAAATTATTTCAATCAATTGGTTTTGCACTTTATTAATTGTTTCTTCATATTTTTTAGGAGGCCCTCACACCAGTTGAAGACTCGGGGCTCCATGCACTCGATAAAATACTAGAAATGGCTCTGCAAATCCATATGTGGACTTTCACTCCCTTGCACATGAGTGATAGTATAGAGAATGGTCCTCAATGATAAATCCTCAACATCTTTTATGGAAAACTTGCAACTATGTTTCTCTATACCATCTACGTAGTGATGTGCTACATAATAATCCATAGGTTCACCTCTTCCTATGCTTCCCAATAGTGACACCCGAGACCCACGACGAGATAATCTAGTCAAAAAATAAATGTCATCAATCTCTAGAGTAAGTGTATGAATGCCAACATGAAAGGATTGTTCATTTATGTCCCACATTCGAA
Source organism: Picea engelmannii (assembly GCA_009831015.1). NCBI lineage: Eukaryota > Viridiplantae > Streptophyta > Pinopsida > Pinales > Pinaceae > Picea > Picea engelmannii. Next base: position 224,314 of record ML781379.1, on the reverse strand, counting down.
CTAAGTGCTCCAATAGAACCAAATGGGATCTCATGCCCTGCACTTTGAAAAACTTAAGCAAGCCACACTCCCACAATGCCATGACAGTGGTGGGATCATTCCCAACAATGTAATATTCCTCTTCATGCTCTCTCTCCCACCATTTGAGCATGATGAACTGTGGGAAATCTTCCAACAACAATAAAAGATGAATTATTTTATCAAAAATCCAAAATTGGAGGTTTCCCTAGTTCTTTCACTCTTTTTATTTTTTGAGTTGCGGTCGTCGCAGGAAACAAGGTTACCATAGTGCAGCGTCATCACACCCAAATATTTATCCCCTGCGATGATCCTAGATCGTGGCAATTCCTGATATGGAGTGCCTGCAATGATCTGGAAGCTCTTTATCCCTTGGAAATTCGCCCATAAACTCAAACTTTAACCATTAAAACTGAAACCTTTTTCTATAGAAAGAGAGAGAGGGGTAAGAACACCTACCTCACAGAAACGGATCAAAAAATCATCCACGGAGCACTCCAGAATCGTCACTTGAAGATCAAAGTAAAACGAGGGGTTTTGGCACTAGTTTGGTGAAAATACAAATGAAATGGTAAAATGAACTTGTTTTGACCTATTTAACTTATTTTTACAATTTTAAATTAGAATTAAATTATTTTTTAAATATTTCCACCTATGTCAAAAACCTAATGAACTTTTCAAAGTGTCAATATTGTAGGATAGGGATATGGCAATTGGACTTTTGATATGGATCACCCCTTTTTGATCGTTTTTGCATGTTTTTATGATGTATATATGTTTTTAGGTTTTTTCAGTAAAAAATGTCGAGCATGGTCTTTATTATTTCTCACACTCGTAAAACTATGAGAATGTAATCGAGTAACCTTTTATCACTTTTTCGGACTCACAATGGAAATACGAAAAAGGAACCCCCCTAGAGTCCCCTTTAAGCTCTTTTCAAACTCCCTCAACATGAAAAGATAGTCGAGGGACCTTGTTATTTTCACGCTCGTAAAATTATTTGAAGAAAACATCTAATGAGCGGTATATTATCTCTTTTTCGGTCTCATCAGACTAATTTAAGAAAAAAGACATTTTGGAGTTTTCTTTAAGTGTTTTTTAGACTCTCTAAACATGAAAATCCCGTGAGTTTTCTTTCTTTGGACTTGTAAAACAATCATCGAAAGGCCCATATGGGACCGAACCACTCCTTCCTAGGGTTCATTAAAAATACTTTGAGGGACTCATCCAAAGGATGATATTATATTACAAGCATATTTTATCCTCCTTAAGCTTGCGTAAAAATAAAGAGGTACTCACCAGAAATAGTGGGGGAAAATTGGTAAAGAAATGTATATATGTATCTGTGTTAGTGGAAGTAAGTCACTCTTGAACATGACACCCCTCTTCATTATTGTATCCAGCTTGGGAAATTCATTTGTCTCTCATTTGATCATCCACAAGTGTGTATGTTGGGTCCTCCTTGAGTCAATGCTACCAAGACAATTTTCGTGTCATTCATATATTCAAGAGAATTTCAACCTAAACAAGCCTTCTATTGAGTCAACCATCTGTAGTCCTCAAACTCTTACCATGTCGGCCTTCCCTGAGTAAGTTCTGAATCACTTTATACTCTAATCCACTTCAAATATATTACATATTTCATGTCATTGACAGGGGATAGATTAAGGCCCTCATGTGACAAGTCTTTTCCTGTCGAATTCAACTCATTATCCAGGAATTAGACTTAGAAATCATTTAGTACCTTGGAACCTACATGCCTCAATGTAAGGTTTCCTTGTTTTCGACAGTGGGTTCACATCAATGGCCTATGATTGAAAAATTACATCGAGTGTTCAACTTCAGCTCATTAATTCACATTTGTTGGATTGTACTAGAGTACCTTGGGGGTCAATGACATCAATGGTGATTTCCCTCACACTTGTTAATGGTATCCATTAATGATAGATAATCAAGTGGTTTCTACCATGATTGAATTCAACACATGTAATCACATGGATAGATTCATACTTTAGGAAGATGGAAATGAATACCCTGGATATTGTCACATAGATCCAGGTTGCAACAGAGTAATCTTAAGTTTGTACTAACACATAGATCCACAGTGTATTTATCGTGGCTATGTTGAATCGTGATGACATGGATCCATAGTGTATGATTGGTGGCCATGAATCACTTGACACTTATTCTTAGAGTCACTTGTAGTCTGAGTATAGGAATACCTACCTCAGTAAATGGTATATTATTATCCATATGCTTGATTGTTTGTAGGTTTCCGACCGATGTTTTCTTTGTTCTCGACACACACATTATACAAAGTATTTTAGATGTCACATGTTCCAAATTCATATCTTGGGGGGCATTCTGTTACAAATTGTTTTGTTCATCCCCATGATCACCGATGATATGTGTATTTCTTACTCCTCTGTTCCCTGAATCTACTAAAGAAATAAGACTTTCTCCCTAAGAAATAGAATCATCTCACCTTTCTTAAAAACTCTACCAAATAAGATCATCGCACCTTTCCAAATGATAAGGGTGTGACGATCCCTGATCATTGCATGTTGCACCATAATGGACTATGACATCATCGTAGGATGGTTGTGTTTAGGGTGTGACATTGATCAAGCAAAGGAAAAAGGTGAAATTCGTGAAGGTTCTAGAATGGAATCTCTGAAAAGATGAGGTGGCCTCCAATTGGTTTGGATCTTACTCGCTTTTGTAATTTAGTGAGATCATCCTAATCTCTTTATCCATCCCTCTTCACTCTATATAAAGAGGGATCTCTCATGGGAAAATTTAGGCTAGCTTATGCATGAATAATTCTGCTGAATATTGTACTTGTGATAGCTTTGCTTTAGCTTTCCAAGTCAGGTTGTGAATATGCTTCATCAAAAGAATTGGAGAAAAGGTGTGTGTGTTGAAGCAAAGGGCCACTGGAAGGGACCTTGCAACATCAAGGAATAGTTTTTATTCTTCACTTTCATTAATATAATGCAGTGATACATTTATTCCCTATAAAAGTCTGTCCATTTTTATTGTATAATTCCTTGATTTTATGCATAGGTTTCATTGAAATATATATATCATTGTATTCTCTCTTTGTTGGTTTCTTCTTCTTAACAAGTTCAACATCCCACAAATCAAAATATGGAGCAAGGACAATACTAGCGAGGATCAAATGACGTTTAAAGGGTATGTCATTTGTCCCTCATTGAACTAGTTTACATTACAATGAAATCTAAGGAGAAGCATGTATTCTGCTATATTTTGTTGTAACTTATTGTTGAAGTTAGGGAGATTAGTTTTTGTCATCACTTACTGATTTTTCTGATAACACATATACTTAAAAAGTGAATGAATAGTAAGAAGAATAGAAAGAACAACTAGATCAAGGCCTAAGAGGATGAAATACAATCCCCGATCCCCACTCTTTCCTAGACTGCAAGCATCTGAGCATTGTAGTCACCCATAGAACTGCAAGGATAATATTTTTGGATCATGTTGTCATTGATGCCAATGGTTTGATTATTTGGGATATTGTTGGATCATGTGTCATTGATGCAAATGGTTTGATTGATTGATCTCAAGTAATTGATTGATTGATGATTGTCCTTGATGAGAATGATAGATGTCAAAGTGGAAACCAATTGATAAAGATGGATCATTGATATGATGCATAGATCAAGATGGATCAATGGGTTGTCATTGATACATGATGATGCATAGTTTGTTTGATGAAAATATGAATCATTATTGGCTTATTAGGTGCACAAATGGATGAACTCCAAAGTGGTCCCCTTATGGTGAAAGCCCTCACGAGAAGATGATTTGCAGATTGAGTTATCCTAAAAGAACATTTGGAGGACCCATTCTTGTATGTGAAATAATGAAATGAATATCAATGAATTTGTTGATGAAACTATCCTAGATGGATAGTTCTTGTCATGCCTTTTCTGGTGGTATGTGGAATGTTACATAACTCCTCACGGTTTGAGAGTTATGGATTTGTGAAGTTGGAGGAGTCCCATATGATGGCTTGAAGCCCCCAAGGTCAAAGAAGTCAAAGTGAGCTAAAAGAAGAAATCATTATTTAAATGATAAAGAAGTGAAAAAATCAAGAAGGAATATTTAAATGATAAAATATTGGAAACTTTCTATTTATGGAAAGTGGCTAACCCTAAAATAAGGAAAATGGGTTAAGTGACCTAAAAATGGGTTAAGTGAACTAGAGGATGAAACTATAAATAAGATAGTTATGGTTTCTTGTACATCGTTCTTTGTGTGGATCAATGGAGAGCTTCATGTGAGAATATCTTTTGGAGTATTGATGGAGAGATTCTTATTGGTGTGGATATCTTGAGCATGATTGAAGATCTATTATGAGGAAGAGAGCGAGAGGAGGATCTCATGGATGCATCAAAGTTTTGGCAATATCGGAGATCTTGACGAAAAAATTCTCGGAACATCAGAAACCCTAGTTTTTTATGCATACGTAAGTTGTCTCTGTATAGGGTGCGTATACATTGAGGTATACACATGATGGTTGTGCATAGGGTGAGTATGTACAAGGGATGTATGAGGACATGGAGCGTATAGTGGATAGAATGGTGAATACTTGTGTTTGAGCTGGTTCCAAGCTCTTGGATGATGAGGCAGGTTCCAGATCTACATTCTATGGCCTCGGATCTAACACTAAGACACTGGTATGGTTACATTATTGTTTTGATGGATACTATTGTTTGATGTGTTGTGAATGCTTAGGGAATTATTGGTATGGATTCTATGATATGGTTCATTTTGGATGATTTGGTTGATGGAGTGATCAATACTCTGAGTGGTGACATGATTGCTATGGTATACTAGTTGTTTATACATGATTGAGATAGCATTCATATTGATTTGTTGTGGAGCATAAGCAAGCTATTTGAGAGCTTGGATGTGTTGTGACTGGCTGGTGGTCAGATTGGATAGTCAGAGACAGAAGAGAATGACTCTCAAGACCATTCTTAGTGGACTCTCAAGCCCTATCAAAGAGAGCATGGAACAATGCATTTCCGCCAAGGATCTATGGCTAAAGCTAGAGGAAACATATCAAATCAAGAAGGAGAAGGAATATATTGAAGATCAATCCATCAAGATCACTAAAGGTAAATAATCTCCAAAAAATCTTGAATGCATTATTTCTAAATGTGATTTTGAAAACATTTCAAGTGAAGATAAAGAATCAAGTGATGATAGCACAAAGGAATATCTTGAAGACATTTCAAATGAAGGCAAACAATTATGTGTCGGTATTGACAAAAAGGAATATAGTGAATATATTTCAAATGAAGGTAAAGAACCCTCAAAAACTCTTGATTGAAATGATGATGATGATGAATTTTTCTCTACAAGTGAAGAAGAAGATATAGAAACAGTTTGTGTAAAGTTTGATGGTAATTATCCCATGAAAAGAATAGAAGAAAATATATTAAAACTTCAAAAGGAAATTGAAGAAGGTTTATATAGATATAGAAGTGATCATTTTTATACACACTATAACTATCTTTCATATAAAACTAAGAAGTTTCTTAGGAGGAGTCTAAGGCACATCTTGAAGATAAAATAAATGATCAAGGAACAAGAAGAGAGCAATAAAAAGGAAGAAGAATTCACAAGACTAAAGAATGGAAAAGAAGACATGAATATAGATGATGGGATTAGCAAAAGTTTTGAAACCAGTGTTCATCTCAAGACCCAAATTGAAGAAGCCAAAATAATAGAGGAACTATTGAAGATTCAAATAAATGAAAAAGAAGAGTCATGTTGTAAGATAGAATATGAAATTGTTTACATTAGAAAGAAGGTAGAGAATTCAAACAAATTCTTGAATAGCTCAAGAATCTTGGATGAGATATTGGAAAGTCAAAGATCACCATGTGATAAATCAAGTCTTGGATACAAAGGAGAAGATACACATGATGAAGCAAGCACCTCAAAGAAGCATGAGGTAAGTCCATCAAATAAGGAAGACAATGTTGCAAAACAACCATCTACACAAGACAAAGAAGATTTCAAAAGGACAAAGCAAGGAAGACATCAAAAATATACTTTTGGGACACCAAAGAAAATGTATGAAAGTATTTTTCATGGGAATTGTTATTCATGTAATGCATATGGTCACAAAGCTTTTGAATGTAGATCTTATGAAAGGAGATGTAATGGAATATTCTATAACACCACAAGGTGTTGGAGATGTGATCAAGTAGGACATATTGTTGTTCACTGTAACTCCATGAGATACTATAGTTGTAGTGGATTTGACCACAAATCCCAGGAGTGATGGAACACAAGAAGAAATTCCATGATGAGGACTTCACATAGCATGGCTAGAAGAAGGAATGAATTAATAAAGGGAGACATATTTGAAAATATGGATGCTCAGAGATCAAGTTCCAAGGAGAAGGGTCATCTACAGAAGTGGGTGAAGAAGACAAAGTTACTAGAACATAATGAAATATTGAAGGGAAGCTTAAGTAAGACATCTATTGAGGCATACATGGGTTAAAGTGGTGACAATTCTGTACATACGTTGGCTGACCTTGCATAGGTCACGTACACATGCGCTCTATTTTGTAGTAGGCAACGTATATGTGGTGAAGCCTAAGGAAAAGGGCTATTCACAGGGGTTGCAGCTTGATGTTATGGTATAACTCTGTGTTGGAGGGTCTGACAATTTTTATAGCAGGTTCTGACACTGTTGGTTGTAGTTTTTCATGGATCTAAGTTAGATCACACAGGGTTATGATATAAAATAAATCTTGGGAGCATGGCACTAACCCATGAGTATGGATTGATGTTGATAAAATGGTCATATATTAGATTATGTAAAATAATCTATTGGGTCACATGGTTGGTACATAATTGAAGCTTCATTGATATATCTTATGATGTATTATTGGAAGCATATGGTATTGTTGGATATCATGGTGCATGCATTTTTCATGTGGTTGGACTACATATTGGGACATGTAGTTAGTGAGTTGAGTTGTACATCTTTGGGATTCATAGCTTGTTGATGCATGATGATACATTCATCGATGGTATTTTTTTGGCATATTGATAGATGCACATGTTGGCATATTGGTAGATGCACATGGTTGGCATATTGGTAGATGCACACGTTGGCATGTTGATAGAGGCATATGGTTTATACATTCCATGGATGATATATTTTTGTGCATGGTTGATGTACATGGGTGTTGTGCATTGTGGGAACATTTTGGTACATGATGTACTTGGTTGATATATTGTTCATGATTCTTTATTTCATCATTGACATATCTTTTACTTGATGATGCTTGGAATGGCATGAGTTTGATGCATGAACAGGTCCAAGGATCATCATATGGTGGCATATTGTTCATCTTGTAGAGAATAAATGGGGAGACATAACCTTAGTAGGAGTCATTCTTCTTCCCATGATTCTAGGAGGAGATATCTATCAGATGCATACCTAGAAAAGAGCCCTATACTTGAAGAAAGAGCACAAAGGCATAATTCCAGGAGGAGCGATGGTCACAGGGGGAGTATGTTTGATGTATCTTCAGCATTACATCAAAGTGATATCCCTTGTCCAAAAGGGGAGAGACTATTCAGAGGAATATCAAAGGCATTCAGACAGGGGGAGAAACCCCAAGAAGAGTTCAAGCAGGGGGAGAAACCACAAGAGGATAATGGCCCTTTGCCATTGATGTGAAAGGGGGAGAGATAATCACATTGATGTGATTGATGTCTATTGATGGGGAGTGATTGATGTAGAGCATGTAGAGCATGCCTTATATACATGTTGACATCAACAATTGGTAATTCATGTTGACATCAATGTTTGTATTTCCATTAATGACAAAGGGGGAGATTGTTGGATCATGTTGTCATTGATGCCAATGATTTGATTATTTGGGAGATTGTTGGATCATGTGTCATTGTTGTAAATGGTTTGATTGATTGATGTCATTGATTGATGTCAAGTAACTTATTGATTGATGATTTTCCTTGATGAGAATGATAGATGTCAAAGTGGAAACCAATTGATAAATATGGATCAATGATATGATGGATAGATGAAGATGGATCAATGAGTTGTCATTGATACATGATGATGCATAGTTTGTTTCATGAAAAGATGACTCATTATTGTCTTATCATGATTGATAAGGTGCACAAATGGATGAACTCCAAAGTGGTCCCCTTATGGTGAAAGCCCTCACGGGAAGACACTTTGTGGATTGAGTTATCCTAGAAGAATAGTTGGAGGACCAATGCTTGTGTGTGAATTAATGAAATGAATATCAATGAAGTTGTTGGTGAAACTATCCCAGATGGATAGTGTTTGTCATGCCAGTTCCGGTGGTATGTGGAATGTCACATAACTCCTCACGGTTTGAGAGTTATGGCTTTGCAAAGTTTGAGGACCCCCATATGATGGCTTGAAGCCCCCAAGGTAAAAGAAGTCAAAGTGACCTAATAGAAGAAATCCTTATTTAAATGATAAAGAAGTGACAAAATCAAGAAGGAATATTTAAATGATAAAATATTGGAAAACTTTCTATTTATGGAAAGTGGCTAACCCTAAAATAAGGAAAATGGGTTAAGTGACCTAAAAATGGGTTAACTGACCTAGAGGATGAAAGTATAAATAAGATAGCTATGGTCTCTTGTACATCATCCTTTGTGTGGACCAATGGAGAGATTCTTTTGAGAATATATTTTGGAGTATTGATGGAGAGATTCTTATTGGTGTGGATCTCTTGAGCATGATTGAAGATCTATTATGAGGAAGAGAGTGAGAGGAGGATCTCATGGACACATCAAAGTTTCGGCAATATCATAGATCTTGACGAAAAAATTATCGAAACTACATAAACCCTAGTTTTTAATGCATAAGTGGGTTGTATGTGTATAGAGTGTGTATACATTGAAGTATACACGGGCTGGTTGTGCATAGGGTGAGTATGTACGTGGGTTGTATGATAATAAGGAGCATATAGTGGATAGAATGGTGAAGACTTTTGTTTGAGTTGGTGCCAAGCTCTTGGATGATGAGGTAGGTTCCATATCTACATTCTATGGCCTCAGATCTATCATTGAGACACTAGTATGGTTACATTATTGTCTTGATGGATACTATTGTTTGATGTGTTATGAATGCTTAGGGCATTCTTGGCATGGATTCTATGATATGGTTGATTTTGGATGATTTGGTTGATGGAGTGATCAATACTCTTGTGATTCAATGGTGACATGATTGCTATGGTATACTAGTTGTTTATACATGATTGAGATAACATTCATATTGATTTGTTGTGGAGCATGAGAAAGCTATTGGAGAGCTTGGATGTGTTGTGACTAGCTGGTGGTCAGATTGGATATTCAGAGACATAAGAGAATGATATATTGATTGCAGAGAATCTGAGTTGATCTTGCAGGACAAACACTAACAGCTCAGAAGGTATACACAAGTTTTTGTATACATTGGTCGCATGCATACGCAGGTTGTAGTGATCCAAAGCATGCACACATGCTAGCTGCACTACTGATTGGTCACATACTTGTTGACAGATTGATATTTGTTGAGGATTGTTACCTCATCTCAGTTGGTGTTGAGGGTGTAAGCTGAGTCTTGCATTATAGAGCTGGTGATCTTGTAGAGTTGTACTCTATTCATTTGTTGTTGATAAACCCTTGGATTGTTGTCCATAATAAAAGGAAAAATTGTACATACATATTGTGTTCTTCGTGTTCCTTGTAGTGATGACTTGATGATGATATATGTTTCTGATATATGTTCTCATCTAACTGGTTATAAATGATAGAAATGGGTAATGAATACATGTTGAATGTTAACTAAGGAGTTTTTGTGTAAGAGGGAAGTTTTGGGAAAAAGAGTCCCACACTCATTCACCCCCCCTCTAAGTGTGGTAGGTGTGACCAACAATTGGTAGCAGAGCGGACCTTCACTACAAGCCTTAACAAGATTGAAGGAGATCCATAGACACACAAATGGATGATGAAGTTCCAATCCCTTGATGAGGAAAACTATTCTACTTGGAGAATAGAGATGAGATTACATTTGAAGACAATGGGAGCAGCTATTTGGAAGGAAACCATTGGTGGATCAGTTTCATTGAAGAACAAGTCAAAGTTTGACACTCAAAGAGAAGGAAAGAAGAATGATGCATTTGGTCTCAAGACCATTCTTAGTGGACTCTCAATCCCTATCAAAGAGAACATGGGACAATTCACTTCTACCAAGGATCTATGGCTAAAGCTAGAGGAAACATATCAAAGAAAGAATGAGAAAGAAGATATTGAAGATCAATCCATCAAGATCACCTAAGGTAAAGAATCTCCAAAAACTCTTGAATGCATTATTTTTAAATGTGATTTTGAAAACATTTCAAGTGAAGATAAAGAATCAAGTGATGATAGCACAAAGGAAGATCTTGAAGAGATTTCAAATGAAGGCAAAGAATTATGTGTCGGTATTGGCAAAAAGGAAGATAGTGAATATATTTCAAATGAAGGTAAAGAACCCTCAAAAACCCTTGATTTCAATGATGATGATGACTAATTTTTCTCTACAAGTGAAGAAGAAGATATAGAAATAGTTTGTGTAAAGTTTGATGGTAATTATCCCATGAAAAGAATAAAAAAAAATCTACTAAAACTTCAAATGGAAATTGAAGAAGGTTTATATAGATATAGAAGTCATCATTTTTATACACACTATAACTATCTTTTGGATAACACTAAGAAGTTTCTTAGGAGGAGTCTAAGGCACATCTTGAAGTTAAAAGAAATGATCAAGGAACAAGAAGAGAGAAATAAAAAGGAAGAAGAAATCACAAGACTAAAGAATTGAAAAGATGACATGAATATAGATGATGATATTAGCAAAAGTTTTGAAACCATTGTTCATCTCAAGACCCAAATTGAAGAAGCCAAAAGAATAGAGGAACTATTGAAGATTCAAATAAATGAAAAAGAAGAGTCATGTTGTAAGCTAGAAGCTGAAATTGTTGACCTTAGAAAGAAGTTAGAGAAGTCAAACAAATTCTTGAATAGCTCAAGAATCTTGGATGAGAAATTGGAAAGTCAAAGATCACCATGTGATAAATTAGGTCTTGGATACAAAGGAAAAGATACACATGCTGAAGCAAGCACCTCAAAGAAGAATGAGGTAAGTCCATCAAAGAAGGAAGACAATGTTGCAAAACAACCATCTACACAAGACAAAGAAGATTTCAAAAGGACAAAGCAAGGAAGACATAAAGAAGCTACTTTTGGGACACCAAAGCAAAGGTATGAAAGTATTTTTCATGGGAATTGTTATTCATGTAATTAACATGGTCACAAAGCTTTTGAATGTAGATCTTATGAAAGGAAATATAATGGAAGATTATATAACACCACAAGGTGTTGGATATGTGATAAAGTAGGACATATTGTTGTTCACTGTAACTCCATGAGATGCTACATTTGTAGTGGATGTGGCCACAAATCCTAGGAGTGCTGGAACACAAGAAGAAAGTCCATGATGAGGACCTCACATTGCATTTCTAGAAGAAGGAATGAAGTAAGAAAGGGAGACATATTTGAAAATATGGCTTCTTAGATCTCAAGTTCTGAGGAGAAGGGTCATCTACAAAAGTGGGTGAAGAAGACAAAGCTGCTAGAACATAATGAAATACTGAAGGGAAGCTTAAGTAAGACATCTACTGAGGCATACACGAGTGAAAGTGGTGACAATTGCATACATATGCTGGCTGACCTTGCATAGGTCATGTACACACGCACTCTATTGTGCAGCAGGCAACGTATATGTGGTGAAGCCTAAGGAAAAGGGCTATTCACAGGGGTTGCATCTTGATGTGATGGTATAACTCTGTGTTGGAGGGTCTGACAATTTTTATAGCAGGATCTGACACTGTTTGTTGTAGGTTTTCATGGTTCTAAGTTAGATCACACAAGGTTATTATATAAAATAAATCTTGGGAGCATGGCACTAACCCATGAGTATGGATTGATGTTGATAAAATGCTCATCTATTGGATTATGTAAAATCATCTGTTGGGGTACATGGTTGGTATATCTTATGATGTATTATTGCAAACATATGGTATTGTTGGATATCATGGTGCATGCATTTTTCATGTGGTTGGACTACATATTGGGACATGTAGTTAGTGAGATGAGTTGTACATATTTTGGAGTCATAGATTGTTGATGCATGATGATAAACTCATAGATGGTATTTGTTTGGCATATTGATAGATGCACATGTTGGCATATTCGTAGATGCACATGGTTGGCATATTGGTAGATGCACATGTTGGCATGTTGATAGAGGCATATGGTTGATACATTCCGTGGATGATATATTTTTTCGCATGGGTGTTTTTCATTGTGGGCACATTTTGGTACATGATGTACTTGGTTGATATATTGTTCATGATTCTTTATTTCATCATTGACATATATTTTGCTTCATGATGCTTGGAATGGCATGAGTTTGATGCATGAACATGTCCAAGGATCATCATATGGTAGCATATTGTTCATCTTGCAGAAAAGAAAGGGGGAGACATACCCTTAGGGAGAGTCATTCTTCTTCCCATGATTCTAGGAGGAGATATCTATCAGATGCATACCTAGAAAAGAGCCCTATACTTGAAGAAAGAGCACAGAAGCATAATTCTAGGAGGATCGATGGTCCCAGGGGGAGTATGTTTGATGTATATTCAACATTACATTAGAGTGATATCCCTTGTTCAAAAGGGGAGATATTATTCAGAGGAAGATCAAAGGCATTCAGACAGGGGGAGTATCCCCAAGGAGAGTTCAAGCAGGGGGAGAAACCCCAAGAGGAGAATGGCCATTTACCATTGATTTCAAAGGGGGAGAGATAATCACATTGATTTGATTGATGTCTATTGATTTGGAGTGATTGATATAGAGCATGTAGAGGATGCCTTATCTACATTTTGACATCAACAATTGGTAATTGGTGTTGACATCAATGTTGGTATTTCCATCAATGCCAACGGGGGCGGTTGTTGGATCATGTGTCATTGATGAAAATGGTTTGATTGATTGTTGTCATTGATTGATGTCAAGTAATTGATTGATTGATGATTGTCCTTGATGAGAATTATATATGATTGTCCTTGATTGTTGTATACGCGGGATGGCTGTGCATAGGGTGAGTATGTACGCGAGTTGTATGAGGACAGAGAGCGTATAGTGGATAGAATGGTGATGACTTATGTTTGAGCTAGTGCCAAGCTCTTGGATGATGAGGCAGGTTCCAGATCTGCATTCTATGGCCTTAGATATATCACTGAGACATTGATATGGTTATGTTATTGTCTTGATGGATACTATTGTTTGATGTGTTGTGAATTCTTAGGGCATTCTTGGCATGGATTCTATGATATGGTTCAGTTTGGATGATTTGGTTGATGGAGTGATCAGTACTCTTGTGATTCAGTGGTGACATGATTGCTATGGTATACTAGTTTTTTATACATAATTGAGATAGCATTCATATTGATTTGTTGTGGAGCATGAGCAAGTTATTGGAGATCTTGGATGTGTTGTGACTGGCTGGTGGTCAGATTGGATAGTCAGAGACATAAGAGAATGATATATTGATTGCATATAATCTGAGTTGATCTTGAAGGAAAAACCCTAACAACTCAAAAGGTATACACAAGTTGTTGTATACACTAGCCACATGCATACATGAGCTGTAGTGAGCCAGAGCATGTGCACATGCTAGTTGGACTACCGACAAGTCGCATACCTATTGACAAATTGATATCTGTTGAGGATTGTTGCCTCATCTCAGTTGGTGCTAAAGGTGTAAGTTCAGTCTCACATTATAGAGTTGGTGCTCTTGTAGAGTTGTACTCTATTCAGTTTTTGTTGATAAACCCCTGGATTGTTGTCCATAATAAAAAGAAAAATTGTACATACATCTTGTGTTCTTTGTGTTCCTTGTAGTGATGACTTGATGATGATATATTTTGCTGATATATGTTCTCATCTAACTGGTTATAAATGACAGCAATGGGTAGTAAATAAATGTTGAATGTTAACTAAGGAGTTTTTGTGTAAGAGGGAAGTTTTGGGAAAAGGAGTCCCACACTCATTCACCCCCCCTCTAAGTGTAGTAGGTGTGTCCAACAAATATGAACCATCATATCACTCTATGTCGGGAACATATCATGATCGTCAAGTTTCCTAACTACAAATGCATACTAATGCATACTAAAGAAACACACTAAGAAACACACTTTTACGTAATGACACATTAGACCAAATATATCTTAACTAACTCCTAAGTGTCTAAATATCCTAACATTCCCCCTTAAGAACAACTTGGGATAGGATTGAAGGATTTACAATAGTGACATAATAAGAGAAGGAAGGAGGCATTAGATCCTATCCGCCCTTGATGAAAACTTCCTTAAATCCTAACATAGATCAAAGTTTGGAAAAATTCGCTTCTGTAAGAGACTTTGTGAAAATGTCTGCAACTTGATCTTTTGTAGGGAAAAAAAGAACTTCAATAACTTGATTATTAATGAGCTTTCTGATGAATTGAATGTGTAGCTCGAAGTGTTTTTTGTGTTGATGTTTAACTGGGCCTTTGGCAAGCTTGATTGCACTCTTTTTGTCACACCAAAGTTTGGTGAGATGTTGTTGTTGTAATCCGAACTCTGAAACAATCTATCAAAGCCATAAGGCTTCCTGAATTGCATTTAGCACTTCTCAGTACTCTACTTCTCCTAAAGAAAGTGATATAGCATATTGTTTCTTACAGGCCCAAGTGACAGGTCATGAACCAAGAATGAAAACATAGCCTGCAGTAGAATTCATATCATGAGGGTCGTCGACCCAATATGAATCAATGAAACCAATCAATAAGGGAATCCCCATGAACTATAATGTATCCCAAATTGAACTGTACCACATAAATAGTGAGGTATCATTTTAGCTGCTTTCCAATGGATTTCATGGGGTGTTTGCATATACCGAGAAACAAGATCAACAATAAGGGAAAAATCAAGATGGTTATGAGTCAAGTATAAGAGGCTACCAACTAACTAACGGTATAAGGTGTCATCAACTTCAGGAGAAGTATAGGTGGCATCAGGCTTGACTCCAAAATGGAAGGGAGAAGGGGTTGGTTTACAATCATCCATGTGAAAGGGATGAAGAAGGTCACAAGCATACTTAGATTGGGAAATAAAAAATTATTCATTGGTTTGAAAAACATGGAGGCCAAGGAGATAGTGCAAAAATCCTAAGTCTGGCATTTCAAATTTCTTCATAAGGCTCGTTTTCACATGGTTTAAAATTTTTGAGTCACTACCAGTAAGGATAAGGTCATCAACATAAAGGACAAGGATTATGAGATGGCATCATTTTTTCTTGGTATAGACATTAGGATCATAATGGCATCTAGAGAATCTATTGGTAATAATAAATTTGTCCATTATGGCATACCAAGCTCGGGGAGATTTCTTAAGACCATAAAGAGATTTCTTAAAGTGACAAACAAGGCTAGATTCATTCTGGACATATCCAGGAGGTTGTTCCATGTAGATTTCTTCTTGCAAATCTCCATGCAAGAAGAAAGATTTAACATCCATTTGATGGACCTCCCATTTATGGGAGGCAGCAAGGGAAAGAACAAGGCAGATGGAATTCATTTTGGCTATAGGGGAAAAGGTTTCATTATAGTCAATTCCTTCAAGTTGGGAAAATCCTTTGGCAACTAAACGAGCCTTGTGTCTTTCAACAATTCCATATAATGCATACTTAGTTTTGTAGACCCATTTAAATATGACAATTTTTCTTCCTTTTGGAATAGGTACAAGATCCCAAGTATCATTTTCCATTAAAGAATGACACTCTTCATTCATTGCTGTATCCCAATCTGGATGACCTGAAGCTTCTGCAAATGTCTTTGGATCATGAGTCTCTGAAACTTGATCCAAAATACAAGAGGCTAACTAGAATTGTGAACATGTTTGATGTTGATATGAAGGATCACCGACAATACCACCATTTTCTTCTCATGTTGAATGAACCCATCTAGGAGGTGGTGGAGATGGAGCTAGTGCTAGTTCAGTTTCAAAGGACTCATCTGGAGGAAGGTGAGCAAGCGGAGCTATATTTTCATCCTCACTTTAATCATCTGAAGAATAAACCAAAATAGAAGAAGAAAAAAACGTTGAAGATGGACTCCAGGCCGAAGAAGGGACAAACGTTGAATTAGGCTCACAGGCCAAAGAAGGCACAAACACCAAATTAGGCATGCAGACCAAGAGATTTTCATCAAATTTAACATCTCTTCTAATAATAATTTCATTATAATGTGGTTGAAGAAGTCTATAACCTTTGAAATCTTTAGAATAACCAACAAATATACACTTCTCACTTTTAGGCTGCAATGCTTTACTTTTCTCATAAGGAATGTGAGCCCATGTTATACTACCAAATGCATAGAAGTGACTTACATTTGGTTTAATTTTAGTCCAAGATTCTTCCGGTGTTATATTTTTAAGAGACTTTGTGGGAGTGCGATTTACTATGTAATTTGAACAGTTGATGGCTTCTGCGAATACTTTAGACTTAATCCCTTAGATTATATCATAGAATTAACCATTTATTTTAATGTGTGGTTCTTTCTCTCAACAACACCATTTTGTTGTGGTGTATATGGAACAGTGTGTTGCATTTGGATGCCCTGTGTAGTGTAGTAACTTGTAAAATTATTGTTCATATATTCACCTCCATTATCTGTTCTTAACCTTTGAATTTGATGTCTAGATTACTTTTCTACAAGGGCCTTGTTGGCTAAAAACTTGTCAAAAACTTCACTCTTAATTTTTAAGAAGTAAACCCAAGTACGTTTGGAAAAGTCATAAATGAAAGTTAAGAAATACTTGCACCTAGAAAAAGAAGGAGAAGAAAGTGGACCAAACGAATCACTGTGAACAAGTTTCAAAGGGCCCGAGGTGTTCCAAGAGGCACATTTGTCAAAAATGTTCCAATGATGTTTTTCGAGAACACAACCGACACAAACACCATCTCTGCATGAAATAAGAGGAAGACTAGTCACCATTTGTTAATTACATAGTTGTTGCAATGAAAAACATTTTAGATGACCAAACCGCTCATGCCAAAGTTTGCTCAGGTCATCGCTATGAGCAATAAAAACAGATGAAAAATATGATGACCCAAAGTTGTCAAACTTGTACAAATGGTAATATCATCAACAATTCCAATTGCAAGAACATGCTTAGGATCTTTTAGATCCTTGATTACAACTTGGTGAGGTGAAAACTCTACGATTTTACCTTCACCTGAATGAGTGATTTGATATCTAATAGAAGGTTACAAGAAAGACTTGGAACACATAATACATCATTGAAGTGACCATTTTCTACTTGAAATGTTTCAGATACTTCAACACTAAGCGATCTATCATCACCAAAAAATATTTTATTGGTGTTACATTCATTTAGAGTAGAAAATATGTCTCTGTCCTTAGCCATATGATAAGATTCTCCAGAATCAATAAGCCACTTATCATAAGAATAAGTAGAAGTTGTATTGAAGGAGAAACCAGAAGCAGAAAGTGTGTGTCCATGAGAAGTAGAATAAGTAGTAGAATCGATATTGATTTTTTTGTTGGCACAGGGGAAGACCCAAGGTTTGACGCTTAACAATGCACCAACAAAACCCCAACTACCGGCCCTTTAGGCAACACCTGCAAAGAAGGCGAAGTCTTACCCCAGGTAGAATCAAGGGGGGTTATAGGACATAGGTGTCTGTAACCAGGCTGGGACATAAATACATGATAATAACACTTCGTAGGGTATTCTGTTAATGCTTAGGAAGTGACATGCATTAGTTCATTAACCCTATTAACATCACAAAACATAATCAAAGATATATATAGCATAGTAAAAAAAAATACTATGCACCTTAAACACTTAACACTTAGCACTGTGGATCACATCTAGCATTTTAACATAAGCAAAGCATTTAATCAACACATAAATTACTATTACACATTCTAATATAAGTACTAAGAAAAACATAATAGAGATAACATCGCACAAAGAAAACCATGAGACTCTAGATATACATGGTTCACCCCAGTGTGCGGCTACGTCCACCAACCACTTTGCCTCTTTATTATTCAATCGAATCTTACATTCATTCACTCATGTGCACTAAGCGGTAGAGTTGAGCCTCACACCAGACATGATATCTTCACACTGAGTACTATATCCTCCTTCCAAAACTAGGTCAAGTCATAGAGACAACTCTCTATCGAGCACAAAGCTTTAACATACATACAATCTTTTTGCACAAAGCAACTATGTTCACACATAACTAAATTCACTTCGCTAGCTACTTCTACAATACATTCTTGTTTATTTATATTTTACAAACCCTTACAATAAGGCCTAATCAAGGGAAAACCCCAAGGGTCGACATCCCATGAACCCATTACAAAAACCTTATAGGACCCTTTACTGGGTCCACTTAACCCTCAAAATCAGTAAGATCCATGATCTTAGCTCCTCTTGGGTGCTCCTTCCTCGACCAACATGTCAAAGTCCAAAAGTTGGTCAAAGATGACCGAAGTTTCCCAAAAACTTGGTCGAGGGCCAACAAGCTCCAAACACTCACTTGTGACTCATCCCAAGTCACTCAGGTCTGGACAATCATGCTTCAAAATCCTCAAGATTAACTCAAGTTGCCTCAACTTGCTACTTCACTTGAGCCTCCTGCTCAATGAGCTCCTAGATCGTCTTCTCTATAATAGGCCCTTCTAGGCGTTGTTCTATGGTTGCAACCACTTGATCTAGTTGTGATCCATGTCCATAAATCTCTTCGAAAACTTTGCAATATTTGGCTTGCACAAGTTGTAGCTTCTGTGTGATTTCCATTACCTTACCTTGGAGGGCAGTCATCTCCTACTATACAGTGCATTGCTCTTGGGATTTCTTCATTCTTTCTATTACGGTGAGAAGATTCATCTGCGCCTGCAACAAGAATGATTTATGTTGTGCCTCCTATAACTACGATATTATCTTCCTTAGCTCCGGATCCTCAGTGAGGTGTTCGTATTCCTGTGCCTGGGCAATTTTATCACTTAATTGTTTACATTCTGAGGCAAGGGATCTTATGCTTGCTACCATTTTCTTAGAAGTCTCCTCCCTCTGGTCGCGTACCTCCTGTGGGGTGCTCAGTATTGTTTGGGCCTCCAATTTTGTTATCCTAGCCTGAAGCTGGTGGAGGGTCTCAGGGAGCTTCACTATTTGAGCTTCGACCAACTCTTTCTCTTCCTGTGCCAATCCTGGAACAGAGTGACATGATTTACTTACCGCTTCTTTGGCCATGGCCTACTCTGTGAGCAGATGCTCTTTTTCCTTCTGTGTCTTGGATTTTTCCTCCTGAAACTTCACTTGAACCTCTGCTTTTTCATTTTCATGGGAAGCTACACTATCCTGTGCTACTTATAATTGCACTAGAACATCATCCTTCTCCTTTTTCAATGCTTATGTAGCCTTCTCCTTCTCTTCTCGAGCTCTCTGAAATCGAGCTTATGTTGCATCCGCCATCCTTTTCAATCGAGCTGGTTCATCCCCCAATTTTGCATTCTTTGATGAGGAAGGTGCATATGGCGCAGTAGGTACTGCATGGACCATACAAACAACTTGTTTTACTTACTTCAATTCCTTTTTTATCCTTCCATATAACTCCTCCTGCTTCTCTCCATATCTCTGCAACATGTCCTCGAAGGCATCCTCCATATCTCCACGGACCAGACTGATGTCATCATCCATGAGGGTGGCTTCCAACTGGGGCTTATTATCATGCATCTTCTTCCTTGCTAAAGGTTTCTTCAGAGAAACCTTCCTCTTATGCGGTGTTATTGTCCCAATGGGGGGATCCTTAGTTGGAGGGGTGGTAGATTCACCTCCTCCTTGCACTTATTCTCCTTCATCTCCTCCTCCCTATCCTTCTTCTTTGTCTTCTCCTCCTCCTGGAGAGCCAAACCTGTTATCTTCATAAGTGTTGTCCTCTTCATCACTTTCTATATCCTAGAATTCCTCCTGATTTTTCTTCTTCTTCGTCCCACTAGACTGTCTGATATGCTCAACCCATGTAACTATGGGGCTTCCTATGATGTCAGCATTAGATAATTCTACATTGGTGACAGGTACAAGAAATTTCTTTGGCCACTCCTTTGTAATCTGCTCCACATCATCATCTGTCAGTTTGTAGTACAACTATAATTCTTCCTGGTGCTAATCTTTGCACGTAGTGATGTAGATCAAATGAGGATTAGCACAAAACTTTTCTATTGGTTAGTACTGGTACAAGGTGCACAGTGTCATGTGTGAAAATGATTGGATGGTGACCTTTAACTGTTGGTAATATCCATGAAACACAACATTATATTGTCACTTCTTTCTCATGTCGTTGGTATACCACAGGGTGGAAACCTGAGCAGCCAACCACTCTGAGGGTTCGATCTCTGAAAAGGTGGCCCCTTCAGGGATTTTCCAAGCGATAAATGTGATCAAAATGATCAAAAAACTATAATGGAATTCATATCCCAAGTCCTTGGCTTCACGACAATCCTTCTCTAGCTCATTGACAAGGTAGTTTTTCCAGTTCATCTACATGCCCTCCACACACTTTCCTGCGAGGTCCACCATGAACCCAATGACATATGTGGGGTGGTTCTTCCTCACGAGCTTTCCAGCTAGGAGTTGGAAAGAAAGGCGCACTGCACCATCCTATATAGAGGCTACCTTGTAACCTCACTTGCTTTTCTCTACCTCTCCATAATATTCCCTGATGCACTGCACCAAAGATCAATCTGCGGCCTTCCCTGGATAAAACTGTTGAGTGTTAGGACCATTCACATTTAAGCCTGTGATCTAGTGGATCAGTTCCAAATCCAAAGTAATCCTTTGATTGAGCCACATATATCCACCATGATAGCACGACATGAGGAGTTTAACGCAAGTGTTAACCTCCTGGTGGTGGCCAAAATGTGGGATCTTCATCACGTTTAACATAATGGACTATGCAAACCCCTTAATCCATGGTTGTGAGATGAGGCGAGGTTTCTTTCTAGTTGTCTTCATGAGATAGTAGTGAGGATCCAACATGGCGTAGTTCTTTTGGTCTCCTAAGTTGAATTCATTGTTCTTCAACAACAGGATCTTCCCTAACTAACTCCCGACTATGTGAATTCCTCTCAAAATGTATGTAGTAAAAATGGAGTACTCAAAGTCGCACGGTATGCTTTCATGGTTAACAATGCCATCCAAAGGTGGAATATCTTTGGGGAGGATTGATGTGATCTACTTTGCATTAGCCATATCACCATGGTGCTTACTTTGTTGCTCAGTTACAGGGTTGACACGGCTAGAATGACATCTGGTCGAAGGGGAAGCCTGTAATCCCCTAGTCGACGATGCCTGAATACCTTCGGATATTAGTCTATCAACCATTATCTTCTTAAGGACTTCCTCGACATACTTCTCCAATTCACTAGGTTCTCCAGACATTCTATCTTTTAACAAATGGGAGGAGTAGACAAACAGATAACGGGGTAGACAAATGGATAGGCGGGGTCTAGTTCCAGATAGCATAGCTTGACACACGGACAATTCTTTGCTTATCTCAGTTAATCACGGGTAGCAAAAGTGGTCCCGGTGCAATGACCGATGAGTTAAATAAGTGAGGTATCGTAATGAATCTTCCAATGGCCAGGAAATGCTTCCATCAATGTAAATCTATCTATTACGATGCAGTCTCAACATCCCAAAAGAGGTCCATAAGTGCATAAACACATTTTCTAACCATTCTGGAGCGTCATTCCAACATTTGGGGCGCCTCCAACGATCATATAACTTCGCTAGGGAAAAGTCCAATTCTGCGTGGACTTGTTGTTCCAGAGAGGTTCAAATCCTGTGAACCTACCTCCTACAAGATTCCAGTATGTGAAGTCCTCCATTTGGTTTATGTAGCTTCTTGTAGCTTTTCCAACTTATCTTTCTTTTTCTTGAGTTTCCTTGTCTTCTTTCTTGTTATTTGAGTCTCTCTAACTATTTCTAGATTCCTCTTTCCATTTCTATTCTTATCTTCCCCTAGCGTAGTGGCTTTGCATTATTGAGGTGCCCTCATAGGGTCTAAAGTTAATATAGCTTTTCTTAATACTTCTTGAGTGGACATACTTCTTTATTGCATAGATAGGTTCTTCAGTCCTTCTTGCATTCTTTCAACCTTGACATCTAATTCTTTTTCCTTGTGTCCCTCCTGCGTTGTTACTTTGTTCTGTTGCTTCGGCTTATTCTCTCATTCTTCTATTAGTCGGGATATGGTATAAACAAAATATATGGAAATAATCGTGGATTTGTCAACATAAGTTATAATTCATTTTACCCATGATGGAAAAAAATATTGTATGCTACAAATGCAATTATCTTGGTCACAAAGCATGAGATTGCAGATATATGAATGAAGATGTCCCTATGCAAACCACAGTATGGAGAAGGAAAGAGATTCCAAACAATGAAGATTGTCGAATAGTATTAACCATTGAAGAATGTAAATAAGAAGATGAATGGTACATAGACAGTGGATGTTCTTCACACATGACCAGGGATCAAGACAAATTCATCAGCTTGAAGAGAAAGGATGGCAATGTTGCATTTGGAGATGACTCATCTGCCAAAATACTTGGAGAACATGTGGTAGAGTTTGGAAGAAAAAATGTAAAAGCAAAGAATGTTCTATTGGTCGAAGACTTGAATCATAATCTACGCAGTGTTAGTAAAATGTGTGATCAAGGATACACTCTTACATTTGACTCCCAAAAATGTAAAATCAGAGAAAATAACTCGAGAAGATTGGTTGCAACTGCAACAAGAAGACTAAACAACATGTACATCCTAGACATGAAGAAGAGAGAGAAGACACAAGCTAGACAAAAGGATTCCAAGGAAGAAAAAGTCCCAAAGACCAAAAATAAGGATGAAGTATTATTGAGTGCCACATGTTTAGGGGGAGTAGCCCCAAAGAAGAAGGTTACCTTTTTCCATTAAACTCGGGGGGAGAATGCATACCCTTTGCCATTGATGTCAAAGGGGGAGAGAAATTGGGATCATGATGATAGGGGGAGCATGAGTGTTTCCATCAATGACAAAGGGGGAGATTGTTGGAAGATTGGTTGTTGTCATTGATATCAACCCTAGTCATGGGTTTTGGACCGCAA
>ML781379.1:167533-198993 GCA_009831015.1 Picea engelmannii | reverse complement strand
AAAAAGAAGAAAATCATAAAGAAAAAAATATTCAACAAGAAGATGAAAATCTTAAAAAATTGAAGCATGTTGAGATTGAAAATAGCAAGCTCAAAGACATGCAAAGAAAACTAAGAAGTGAATTGGTTAGTTGTGAAAAGATAGTTGTAATCTTAAAGAAACAATTAGAATACTTTCATAAACTAAGAGAAGAAACCATTTCCTTGAAAACTCTACTCGAAGAAGCAAGAAGAATAGCAGAAGTAAAGAAAGTCCAAATGATAAAGAAAGAAGAAGATTGTGAGAAACTTGAACAAGAAGTTGTCTCATTGAGGAAGAGCTTAAGAAACTCTCAAGTGCCAAAAGAATTAACACATCTTGGATGCATGGGTGAAACTTCATACAAAAAAGCTTCAAATACCAACAAGAAGGTTGAAGAAAGAGCTACACAGATAGTTGATGAGAAGTGGACCAGGATACCAGAAAGAAGGAATGATTACAAAAGAGATGAATTTCCAAGCAGACCTCCTACCTTCAGGAATCAAAGAAGCTTCAATCAGTATGAAGGAAACTACAGAAGAGTAGATCATGAACCCAGATGGACTACATCACAAAGAAGGTCACTTACTCCCAAGTATCAAAATTTCTTTCTTGGTCATTGTTATACTTGCAAAAATTTTGGACATAAGGCAATTAATTATAGAATCAATGAAAGGAACAAATACGCAAGAAACATGAATGGTGTAAACAGAAGATATGGAAATAATCGTGGATTTGTCAACAGAAGTTATAATTCATTTTACCCATTGATGGACAAAAATATTGTATGCTACAAATGCAATTATCTTGGTCACAGAGCATGAGATTGTAGATATATGAATGAATATGTCCCTATGCCAACCATAGTATGGAGAAGGAAAGAGATTCCAAACAATGAAGATTTTCGAATAGCATTAACCGCTGAAGAATGTAAAGAAGAAGATGAATGGTACATAGACAATGGATGTTCTTCACACATGACCGGGGATCAAGACAAATTCATCATCTTGAAGAGAAAGGATGGCAATGTTGCATTTGGAGATGACTCATCTGCCAAAATACTTGGAGAAGGTGTAGTAGAGTTTGGAAGAAAAAATGTAAAAGCAAAGAATGTTCTATTGTTTGAAGACTTGAATCATAATCTACTCAGTGTTAGTAAAATGTGTGATCAAGGATACACTCTTACATTTGACTCCCAAAAATGTAAAATCAGAGAAAATAACTCAGGAAGATTGGTTGCAACTGCAACAAGAAGACCGAACAATGTATACATCCTAGACATGAAGAAGAGAGAGAAGACAAAATCCACACAAAAGGATTCCAAGGAAGAAAAAGTCGCAAAGACCAAAAATAAGGATGAAGTATTATTGAGTGCCACATGTTTAGGGGGAGCAGCCCCAAAGAAGAAGGTTACCTTTTTCCATTAAACTCAAGGGGAGAACCCATACCCTTTGCCATTGATGTCAAAGGGGGAGATAAATTGGGATCATGATGATAGGGAGACCATGAGTGTTGCCATCAATGACAAAGGGGGAGATTGTTGGAAGATTGGTTGTTGTCATTGATGTCAACGCTAGTCATGGGTTTTGGACTTCAAGATTGATGAAGGTATTTGGACATGAAGGAAAATGCACATGTAGATACAACACCCATGGATGGATAGTATACATCATGTTGTTTCCATTGGTATGTGGCATGTCACGTGGATCCTCATGGTTGAGGAGAAATGAATTTTTGAAGATGACAAAGTGAATTGTACATGTAGGCCCTGAAGATAATTAAAGAAAAGAATTACAAAATAAGAAAGTGTCAGGACGGCCCTAATGTTAAAAGGAAGTGACATAAATGGTATAAATAAACATCATTATATATTCATTTGATACAAGTCTAATTTCAGAGGGAATAAGAAGTAAAATAAGGTCGGATTTCAAGGGAGGATGAAGTCTTTTGGTGATGTGTTCTAAGGTATGTTATTTTCAGGTCATCTTACCATTTTTTCTATAACTATTTTTCTAGAACGATTCAGATGGTGAAATCTCTATGGTATTGAGAATACATATCAAGGTACCTCTAGTAAAAATTTCAGCTCTTGATTCGCTATAATTATAGAGATACACTCTGTGGAAGATAGGGTTGTGACCAGTCCTGAAGCTAGTCAATAAGCAGGTGTTCCGGATAAAACAGTCATAAATTCTTCATACATAATCCAAATGAAGTGGGACCACTTCCATTGGAAATAGTACGAAATTTAGTTGCTTGTGTGAAAGTTTCAGAATTGGATGGTAAATATTGAGCGCGAGGCATTCTGCACAAGTTGGGTCTTCTGAACAGACTAGAATCGAATAAAGTCTACCATTATTTCTATAACCTATTTTTGGGGAGGATTCAAGAAGTGAAAATTGGAGGATTTTCAGAGAATACATTGAGTAATATTATCTACAGGATCAGAGTACTCCAAGAATTGAAGAATTTCAGAAATTGAAGAAGTCTCAGGAAGCATTACCAGGTTCTATGTGATGATTGGTTGATGGTGATGATTTAATGTAAAGTTTTATTATCTCTCATATATTCTTGTGATCCAGATTATTTTCGACACAAAATGAGAGCGGAGATATAATAAGGAAATGCATAGAGATATCGTAGATATTCAATAATATAATAGAAATGTATCAGAGATGCAACCATAAACACAGATATACAGTAATACACGATTTCTATTAATGAAAGAAATGTACAGAGACTGTAAAAATACAGAGTGAAAGACTCGCTAGAATGGTGGCAACTTATCTCTGAGAAGAGATGTGACGGCTACTCGCATTCGCAAGAAGATGATTACAATGAGGCTCTGAAGGCATTTTTACAATAAGAAGGAATGCCAAAAACCCTAGACATCCAAAAACCTAACCTTGGGAGATGAAGCGCCAAAAGTCATGTGGGCCCCGTTTGGGTAACTGAGTACATCAACTTCCCGGGGTCGTAACTTTTGCATACGATCTCCGTTTTAGGCGTGTGGTAGCTCGTTGGAAAGGTATCATCGAGGAGATTCATTTTGGGGGATAAATCATGCATTTGGATATCACTGAGAACCTCGATCTCGAAAAACCTTCATTTGGGCCCTCAAAATGGCCCCGGAAGTTAAAACCTGCTAAAAATAGTAAATTGCCAAAATTGCCAGAAAGCCATTTTGAGCCATTTGGAAAAGGTGGGTGGCCACCAATATCCACCTGGATCATCTTGGTTGGAAGAAAGGGGCAAGGATGGAGAGTTCAAATCTCTCTAGATGTTGGAGGATTGTATCTTCCTTTTGGAGGTTTATCCATCCCTTTACATTTGGAAGCTATAGCTACCTTTGGAAGTCATTACTTCCCTTGAAAAAAAACTATTGATTATTTCTCATATATTGTGCATGGTGTATTGTGGTGTATTGGTGTAACTCTTATACTATTGTTCATTGCTCATTGGATATAATTGAATGGTCTAAGTATAAGTTGAAAAAGGTTTTTAAATTGTGCTTGATACTAATTCACCCCCCTCTCAGTATCAACATCCCCAACATACTTAATGACTTCAAATTCCTCTTCAGTCAATGTTCCCTGAACAATAATAGGTACATTAGTAACTCTTCCACATAAGGTTATCATCTTTCCCTTAAAAAATCCTATCCTTCCCAACAAAGGTACCACGGTAGGCTTTCCCAAAGTTTTCCAAGTTTCTTCTATCATAATATTCACTTGCGTTTCTACATCCAAGACACAATCGATGTCAAAGTCTTCTATTATTGCACTTATGCGATGTTTTGCTTTCAGGCTTTCTGATAAATTGACATTTTTATGAACATCCATTGTTTCTTTCAATTGTAATATCGTAATCTGAACTTCCTCTGGCCTTTTCTCTTTATGAATTTCTAACCTACTCTTAGTCTCTTGAATTTTTTTATATTTTTCTTGTCTCATGTTCATCCCTTCAACTTTAGCAATAATCCTTGGACAATATTCAACCTCATGACCAACAACCCTACAACAAATACAAATAGGACCTACCTCAGGACATTCCTTAACAAGATGTCTCAGTCTTCTACGATTATAACACAATGTCAATCCTCTTTTTCTTTTAAATGTTCCCCAACCTCTTTTGTACTGCGCACTTCCCCTAGGATCATAGTGTTGGACCTGCAATCTGCAAAAATTCTTTCTAGGTTCCTGCATCCACATATTAGTCCAAAAACTCTTTATATGCATAGGAATAACATATTTTCCTTTATTTGCATTAAATTTACTCAAATCAACTCCTTTTTTCAATTGCACCCTAGCTTTCAGACTAGGACATAATATATTAAACATACTTAAGTTCATTCTTTCAAAACAAATTTTCACTTATTTTTCTCTTGCCAAAGCACAAATCCTTACCTCTTTTACAATCTTACCACTTTTCTTCAGAACAACTTACCTCCTTGGTACAATGCTTCGCAAGTCAAGTAGAGTAATGCCACTTCAGCAATAGATCTATGCACAGAGCTTCTCTTTTTCTTTACTTCAGTTCCCTGCAATCACAGTTTCAGGTCCCGACAACGGAACCATTTGTTGGCACAGGGGCAGACCTAGGGTTCAACGCACCAACAAAACCCTGAATACTGGCCCTTTCGGCAACACTTGTGAATCAGGTGAAGTCTCACCCGAGGTAGAAGCAGGGGGGGTTACAGGACATAAGTATCTGTAACCAAGATGGGACACATATCTATGATAATAACACTTCGTAGAGTATTCTGTTAATTCTTATAAAGTGACATCCATTAGTTCATTAACCCTATTAACATCGCAAAACATAATCAAAGATAGATCTAGTGTAGTAACAACAAACGATTATGCACCTTAAACAATTAGCAGTTAGCACTGTGGATCAGATATAGCATTTTAACATAAGCAAAGCATTTAAGAAACACATACATTACCATTACACATTCTAATCTAAGCACTAAGAAAAAAGTAACAGAGATAACATCGCACAAATAAAACCATGAGACTCTAGATATACGTGGTTCACCCCAGTGCGGGGCTACGTCCACCAACCTCTTCGCCTCTTTATTATTCAACTAAATACTACATTCATTCACACTTGTGCACTAATCCACAGAGTCAAGCCTCACACCAGACAGGAGATCTGTGCACTGAGCACTAGATCATCCTTCCAAAACTAGGTCAAGGCACAGATCCAACTCTCTATCGAGCACAAAGCCTTAACACACATACAATCATTTTGCACAAAGAAACTTTGTTCACATAGACATACATTCACTTCGCTCACTACTTCTACAATAAATTCTTCTTTATTTGTATTTTAAAAACCCTTACAATAAGGTCTAATCATGGGAAAACCCCATGGGCTGACATTCCATGAACCCATTAAAAAACCCCTAAAGGACCCTTTATTGGGTCCACTTAACCCTCAAAATCGGTGAGATCCGTGATCTCATCTCTGCCTGGGTGCTCCTTCCTCGACCAATGTGTCGAAGTCTAAAAGAGGATCAAAGTTGATCGAAGTTTCCCCAAAACTTGGTCGAGGGCCAAAAATTGTGCTTCTTCATTGTTGCTTCTAAATATGTCATCTTCTTGAAACATTTGGACTCATCATGACCATCTTTATCACAAAAGTTGCAATGTTTATCAGTATTCTTATTTTTAATTTTTTCTCTTTTGTCACCATTGAGAGTGGAAGCTGTCTAAGTGGGTTTGGAACCCTTATGTTTCTTGTTGTTGTGGTCAGGATGTTGCTTCTTGGGATTCTTGGGTTTTTCTTTCTGAAGGACGACTAAGGATTTGTTGGAGGTACCTGCAGTGTTGATCACTCCAAGTTGTACACGTTTATCTTTCTCTCTAATCAAAGCATCACAAAAGTTCTCAAGAGTGGGTTTTTGATAATTTTTCCCTAGAGCCTCTTGCATGGCATAAAAGGTAGATACAAACACATAATATGCACTACCTAGCTTAGAAATAATAAGATAGATGAAATGATCTTCTTCTATCTTTATCTTACATTCTTCACATAAAATTTTGAGTGTTTCAAACTTAGATAGATAGTCTTCAATGCAAGAAAAATCACTTGGACTTAAAGTCAGTACCTGATTTTCTAACTGTTGTTCTTGAATAATATTGTGTTTACCAAACACAGATTCAATATTTTCCCAATCTTCTTTGGGTTTATCAATTTTTTGAAGGTGGAACCTTAAATCAGGAGAGATGGGAATTTCGATTAGTCCACATGCTTCGTCATTCCTATTAGCCCATTTGAATTTCTTATCGGCATCAATAGGTTTTGTTTCCTTTCCCAAGGTAATCTGGTACAA
This sequence comes from Picea engelmannii, assembly GCA_009831015.1. Lineage (NCBI taxonomy): Eukaryota > Viridiplantae > Streptophyta > Pinopsida > Pinales > Pinaceae > Picea > Picea engelmannii. The sequence continues at coordinate 192,635 of ML781379.1, read as the reverse complement.
GACTTTACTTAATAAATCCTCCATATGGGATTTCCATTGGAAGTAGTTGGTGCTGGTTGAAGAATCCATATTAAATATGTAGATAATATGGATTTAAAAACTAAAAATGATGATCTTGATGGAAATATCTCGAAAAATTAGGCGGTTGTAAAAAAAACAACACTAAAAACAAACTTCAGATGTGAAATTTATGCCCTTTTAAAAAAAGACATAAATGGTAACCAAAGGACCACATGATGAAGTGACCCGCTTTTATAAAGAGAAGCGGGGATTACTTTTACAATGAATTTACTTTATAAAAGAAAATCTTCATGAAAAATAAATAACTCTAAAATATTAAACCTACTTATAGTGATTCACTTTTATACTTGAAGTGAAATACACTTTACAGTGGAGCATGAATTTTTTCAAAAAAAAATAACAAAAAGAGAGACTTGAACTCGAGACCTCTTACTAATAAGGAAAGTTTTAACCAAATGGTCTAGAAAAACATATTTTATTGTTTAGTGAGAGGATTGGGGTTGTTGATGTTTTTGAATATGTTCTTGGAGAGTGTGCTAAAAAAAAACTCTTTTCACAAAAGAAATTTTTTTTTCTTCTCAAAGACAACAAGGGTTAGATCTCTGTTAGCTTACTTGAAAAATGCACCTTTTCCTATCTGTTTCTAATTTTCTGAGATCGCACAGGGCATGGGGAAAAGAGAATACACATATATAAAAGAGTAGAAACCTGAAAACAAACAATATAAAACCGAAATAATACTCTGCAAAAAAATTTAAAAGAGCATATTCAGGCTTTATAGCTCTGAATCTAGCTAAAATGGTCGTATCTTAGGAAAACTGAAACCTTTTCGAGTGAAACAAAAAGAGTTCCCGAATGAAACGAGTGCTATGGACACAATGGAATAGTTCTCTCATCCCAAAAGATGTATATAAATGGAAGAAAACAAATATGAGGCAACTCATCTTCACGATCTCGATCTACAACAGGAGAGGGTCTTCAAACAGGCTTTGATACCATGTTCGACAACACAGTTATTCCAACAGAGGATGAACACCTTAATTAACCACTCACACAACCATATCAAATATCAACACACCGATGTTTTGACGTGGTAAAACCCCTATGGGGAAACATCCACGACCCCAACCAATGCAACCACTTGGAGCAGTTTATTAATGCAAAAGGAAAAGATTACAGAGATATTTTACAAGAGATTTTGTCATAATCGATCATCAGAAAATGACATTTTGTGTTGTTTAAATAGATATCACAAACCAATAAGGTGTTAATCCATGGATCAATGGCCATTAAGATCGAGGAGAATATGAACTGTCAGATCACTCTATGTCGGGAACATATTGTGATTGCCAGATTTCCTAACTACAAATGAATACTAATGCATACTAAAGGAACAAACTAAGAAACACACTTTTACCTAACAACACATTAGACCAAGTAGATATTAACTAAATCCTAAGTTTCTAAATATCCTAACATAATCCATGAGGCCAAAAACAAAGGATTCCCATCTAGCCTTAAGATTATGATTTTAGAGATTATCTCCCATTTGATTTTTGTCGATGATATATTTCTTTTTGGTGCAGCTACTGTTAGAGAAATTCAGTCTCTAAAATACATCTTGGAACTTTTTTGTTCAACAACAGGGATGGAATTAAATGGTCGGAAATAATCCATCATAGTTGATTATTTGGAAGCAAAGGTAAGGGAGAAACTCGTAGTTCAGTTCCCCTTCAAAGTATTAGATATAAATGTTGATTGAAAGTACTTGGGTTTTTTTCTAAAAACAAATTCATACGGTTATGCAGATTGATCTTGGTTGATTCAAAAATTCCAAGGGAGAATTGACATGTGGGTGAATCGCTTCCTCTCTCGAGGAGGAAGGATAATGTTAATAAAATATGTTCTATGTAGTATCCCAGTCTATTTGGATACTATTTCAAAGATTCCAAAAGGTATCCTCACCCAAATCCAAAAATCAATATTTAAATTATTATGGTATGGAAAATATAAGGAAGAAGGAATACCCTTGGTTAAATGGTGAAAGCTCACAATACCAAAGGACTTATGAGGGTGGGGAATTCATAATTTATTTTACTTCAGAAAATCCTTGGCAAAAAATATCCTATGGAGGATGATATTTAATAAGATGTTTAGGGGAAGAGTCATCACCTCCAAATACTTGGTAGGGAAGTCTATTGAAGAGTGGTTCATGAGTCCATGGAAAGCAATGTCATTAGTTTCAATAGGTTGGAAAGAAATGGTAGATGCCTTCCACTTTATTGGGACCTAGGTTTAATGGAAGATAGGAAATGGAAGAAGTTTGAGGATTGGGAAGACCCCTGGAAAGGTTCAAACAACAACTTCAAACTCTTGGGAGATCTGATCAGAAGACTACATGTATAAATTATTTTCACTTTGAAGGATACACAGATCCAAGGAATGGACAATATAGGTATATCTATATGGAAATATATGGTAGACTTAAATTTAGAAGGGGAGATAATGAGTGAATGGTTTTCAAACACATCCTCTATGAAATGATATTTCATTCTACTATCAGAGGATGAGCCAGATTCTATCTGCTAGGGAAAAAAATAAAATAAGTTTCTACTTTGTCAAACTAGGTTATCAAGATTTGACTGAAGGTTTCCTTGAAGAAGTGATAAAATGGTGGTGGAGATCAAAATGGAAATGATTGTTATTGGATAAATTGGTGAATGTGGACATAAACTGATCTCCCTAGATCCACCTAGATCTAGAACAAAACGAGACAAGACATGGCACTTTCCCTAAGTTTAATCATTGAATTTACTATCAAAGAAGAGATGCGTGACATACCTTTGAATATCGCTTCCTTATGTCTTTGTTGTCCTTTCTTCACTCCGGTGCTCTTGTGCTATTCATACTGCAATGGAACACAAACCAACCAAAGTGAAAGCAATGATAGTATGTTCAATGAAAACCTATACATGTGATCAAGGAGTCATATAATAAAATGAGAATGATTTTATGGGCAAGAAACATGCCACCGTATTATATTAAGTAAAAGTGGAAGATACAATCGAGCCGCCTTGATGTTGCAAGGTTCCCTTTTAGTGGCCCTTTGCTCCAACACACACTTGCTTCAAACTTGCATGAAAATGACTCACAAAATCTTGATGAAACAATGGAGATATAAAGCATCAATTGAAATAGAGTTCCTCACACAATCTTTAGCCTATTCCTTCATAAATTCCTTACTTGATCTTGCTTGCTTTTTTCTTAACCTTTTCCATGAGAAATCCATCATTATATAGGAGAAGGAGAGATGGTTAAAGATATTAGGATGATCCCACCAAATCAAAGAAGTCAGTAGGATCCCAACCATACAGATGCCACCTCATATTCTAGAAGATTCCTTTCTAGAACCTTTGTGAACTTCGTCCCTTTTCTTAGTCTTAAAACACTATCACCCCTGTCTATAGAGCAACCTGTGGAAATTATGCAAGCTAGCTTAAGGACAACCTGCGAAAATCAGGCATTTCCACACTCTGTATTACTCTTAGCCTGTGACGTCCTTCTAAAAACAAGTTTTGTAGAGGGAGAAACCAATTATTTTTCTCATGCAAAAGATCCTTTTGAGAGCTCGAACACATGCTTGTAGAAAATCACCAGGGTGACCAAAATAATGTGTAAAAATGGCATGCACCGAAAAAAATCAAAATTATTTTTTGGTTAGCAATGGAGAAGAAATTATTAAATTGGGATGCCTTGTGAAAAGGGGGATGGTGTGGTCCGAGTAGATGTTCTTTATGCAACTATTAGGATGATTCAGCCACACAAATTTTCTTTCAATGCTCTTACACTATGTAGGTTTGACAACAAGTCTCTTCGAAATTGAATATTGACCAAGTCCCATTCATCGATAGTATGGAGGAATGGATGGAATGTTGGTGCAAAGAGTTGGTGATTTGAGAATATGTAGCTCTCCCATGTTTTACAATATATTTCATTTGGTGGGTGAGAAACCTTAAAATGTTTCAAAACAAATAGATTCCAGTAGAGGTCTTAGTAGATCTGATTTATTAGTTAGCTATTTTTTATAAAAATGATCCAAGCAAGAAGAAGCATCATGTTCCTATGATTCTATAGCTAGTGGTAGATACTCCATGGGGTTTTTTTGATGGGGACAATCAAGGTCACCCCCCTATCTGTGGAGTAGGGGCCATCCTATACATAAAACATACCATCATTTCTAAATTCGCTACTCTCTTGGTCAAGGATCAAACATGAAGGATGAATTAACAATAATCTGGGTTTACTTTTTCTGGAAATTTCTTTAAATTTATGTAACCTTTGGATTTTTGGTGACTCCCAAGTGGTGGTGGATTGGGTGAATGGAAAATTTGAAATTATAGTGGAAAGGTTATAGCCTTTAATGAAAAGGATCAAGGAGCTACTGGGTGAATTGGAATGGTTTTCCTGTGTGCATGTCTACAGAGAATTAAACTAGAAGGCATATCAGTGTTCCAAGGAGGCATTCAAACTAGAGGCAGGGGATTTTTTCTACCAGGAATTTCAGAATAATGAGTCACTTCATGATATTTCTTTTGATATTTAATTCTCCAGTTTGGAAGCTTGGGAGTATGCCTCTTTTTTGTCTGTATTGAATGGTTTTTTCCACATAGAAAGAATGTGTATGTAATGTTTTTAAAAGGAGAATGTGCTTGTAAAGGCAACTAGTAAAGGATGAACATGAATAACTTTTGAGAAGTCTTTTTTTTGTGGAAAAGGATAGTAACATGTATTTTTTTATGAAATATAAATGTTTTTTCTTCATTGTTTCTTAAAATTAAAATTGTTTATTTAAAAAAATAGTAATGGATAAGGGTTTATATTAAAAATGTGGGTTATGGTAAGTTCAAAAAACTTGAAAAAAATAATACATGTGGATAAAACATAAATTATAACAAGATAAGGAAAATAATATAGTTTAATCCCATTGTGGGCTTCCATAAGTCAGTGCCTCTATATTTCACATGCTTTGGTGACACCATAACTATGATCTTCAGGTGCTATAGTTTGAAGAGTGTTTCCTTTGATGAGTTCCAATATGGAGAGCCACTCAAGATCCTCAGAATCCTAGGATGGCTCTGTTGTAGGTGAATAATCTGCAAGAGAGAAAACCTTAACAACACTTTTTGGAATGCTAAGATGGGTCACAATTCAAACCACAATTTTCTCTAACAAATCAATTTGAACTAAGATTTCCAAATTTTTACTATGTTGGATACCCATAAATGCCTCTACCTCCTTCTACCATTGCCTCATTTCAGCCATATTCATTTTTATTTCATCGAATAATTATCTCGTATTGTATTATTCTATTTGACTTTCTACTCAAATTCAGATTGCCACCATTCCCTCCAAATCATAAAATTGATGATACAACATTGAGATTTTGACACTTCTTGAGCACAATGTTTCAACCCTATTTTGAACTCCCATCTTGCAAAGGACACAACACCCACTTTTATACCGTCAATGCATCATGGGAACCCCAAACAAAGAAACAAGGAAACTTGAAACAAATTCAAAGTGCTTAGAACTAGAAGGAGGACATTGTTGATACTAAAATTCTCCCATAACATCCCTTTTTATATCCCAATGTACCATACTTCGAAGAATTCCAAATATCAAAGTACTTATTTTGCCTTTGAAGCGGAAAAATCACAAGAGGTTAAATCTCTTTCCATTTTTTAAAAGTATTTCTCCATCCGCCCATTTCCATGCTTAGTCTCATTCTTGAATCGCGGATGCATATATTTCTTAAAATTTTATTGCCCCACCTATTTATCCGTCCGATGTGTTATTTCTTACACTGAGTTATTTTTTGAGTTTTATTTCGAAAGTAGAGTTTCCACAATTCCTTTAAAATATGATAACTCCTTTGTCTCCACGATAATTGGTACTTATAAAAAATTTCAATATTACTTACTATAACCTCGAAAACGGATATTATATTTTTAAAACTTTTAATATACATTCTTCTGCTTCGCTGAAATATTTTTCCCATGTCGTAGTAATCAAATAAACTTTGAATGCATGGCTCATGTAAAGTTAATATATCGGGACCTTTATTAATATAGCAAGTTCTTCGATATTAACCTCATAATTTTGAATTTAATTCATCCAACTTCTCCCTTGAAAAAAAAGATCCAATATTAACTTAAAGAGGGAAAAATTTATTCCATAATCACTAGAATCCTTTGCATGTTACAATAATCACATAAGAGGATGGTAAAAAGAAGAGAAATATTTTGTGGAGACACGATGAATACATTTTCATGAGAAAATTCAAAAAATCATTGGTCCAAAGCTTATAAGAAATATTCTTCATTACTTATTAAAGAAAGGAATGTTAATATTGTATGGACGTCTAGGATAGCAAGATGTGTTCTAGAATTATTTTACATGAAGGAATTAATAAAATGGTGTACTGACAACTTCGAGAAATACTAAAGGATTATCAAAATGAATGGGTGCTCGCCATTTTATTTGGGGCCACCCACTTTCAACCAAATGCTTAAATTGTTGAAGCCAACTGCAATATTTAAAGTCGAGGAAGCCAAGAATTTTATCAAATCTAAAAATGGAAGTAGAGATATATTTCCATAGTTCCTTGAGGATCCCTCAAAAATGTTGGAGGGTTTATCTTTAATACAAGTTAGTTAGCTCAAGAAACCCTACAAAGAAATTACCTGGTTTTTAGCTAGAATTCTTGTGATGGAATCCATTGTTGTTATTCCCAGGTTGGATTTGTATATATTGTATTACTCTGTTCAAGGAAAAATGGTTTTTGATTGGTCAAGGATTATATCCACATAAATAACATCTCAATTTTTGAACTTTAAGAAAGGAAAAAGGTTTTATATGTCTAGGTATTTAGTTTTCACTATCATTGATAGCCATGAATTTCAAGGGCTCTATATTTAAAAGAAATTTGATCTCATGACAGACTCAATTTATACTTGGTATATGAATCTATGGAATCAAAGAGAAATGTACCACTTCTATGAAGTTTACAACTCTTTCCTTTCTCCTTTCAAAAAAATTAATGTTTGGGGAAAGTACATCAAGATTGTCATTAGAAGTGGCATCATTTTTAATCAAAGGGGAATAGTTGAATACAATGAAGATTATAACATTGTCAGAATCTATTGTTCCCATTTGGCACCTACTTATCTCTTATTTTATGTGTTTGATAAAATGTTCATAATATATGTTTGCAGACAGTACAGATTCAAAGAGAATATCTTTTCTTAAAGAAAGAAAAAATAGTTTATTCAACTACCATGGAGGGTATGTGAGATAATGGTTAAGAATTCCTCGAAGATTGATGAATGCATTGTTCAATTTGAACCTCATAAGCTAAAGGTGTTCGAGTACGTGAAAGGGTTTGATCCACAACATTTTTTAATGAATCATATAATTTCCACTGGTTTTAGTGTCTCATATATTAACACATACATATATGAGGAGGAGGAGAAAGATGAAAATAATTCTCAAGAAAAATTAATTCAAGACCTTGAAACTATTATAAGCACAAATGAGGCATATAAACAACATGGAAAGGTCACATGTAAAAAAGTCTCTAAATTCTAAATTTCATCTCAAATAAATGGCACTCAAAAATGACATACCCAGAACATTGTCGAAGACAAACAAAATTATTTAATCAATAACTCAAGGGGCGATGATGATCCTAATCATGGTAAAAATAATATTGATTCGACCCACAAACTACCATCGTTTAAGAGAAAAAGGCATAAAAACCAAGAAGAAACAAAGAAATGCATACCTGAGGATGATATCCTTTTGAAAGACATGGACCTTGATGCTGAAATATAAAACATTGAATTCCAATAAGAAGATAAAACAAATATACTAGAAAAGGAGATAATTGTCCAAGAAACCACTTTTGATGAAGAGGAGTCGTTAACCCTCTACAACACATCATTTGATAAGGAACTAAAAGAGCTAGTGTTTGAAAGTGTAAATTCAAGAGGAAAAAGGGTAAAAGATTCAACAATGGATTTAAAAGGGGTTTCAACATCCAAACTTTCAAAATTCCATATGGTAATTGGAAATTCCCTAGATATGTAAATTGACGAAATGGAAGTGGAAACTAAAAGATTAAAAAATAAAGTTAGAGAACTGGAAAATGCTTTGATGCCACCTCCAATCTTTGCAAGACCACTTGCTTCTGTCCAACTCAGAATGAATCTCGATGGCCTGCCTGAATCCAATTCTAAGTGGAGAGGTGTTATCGGGCTAATTTTTAAGTGGACACAAATCAATCCCCCTAGCTTCACTACAAAACTAGAACAAAACAAGACAAGACATGGCGCTTTCCCTAAGATCTAATAATAGAATTTACTATCATACAAGAGATGAATGACATACCTTTGAATGTTGCTTCCTTCTATCTTTGTTGTCCTCGCTCCACTCCGGTGCTCTTTTGATATTGGATCTGCAATGACACAAACCAACCAAAGTGAAAGAAACAATAGTATACTCAATGAAAGATTATACATGTGATCAAGAAGTCATGTAATAAAATGAGTGATTTTATGAGAAAGAAACATGCCACTGTATTATATAATGTGGAAGAAAGATACAACCAAATGCCTTGATGTTGTTAGGTTCCTTCCAATAGTTCATTTCTTCACACACATTTCTAATCCACAGATTTTGAGACTATAGATCTGATAGCTACTCAGAATATATCTTGACAAATCAAATCTCAAAGCCATCATACAAGCTCCAAAAACTCCAAGCTACAAAACTCAATAACAACTCAATCTAACTTTCTCCATGAGAGCTCCTCTCCTTTTATAAGTTGAAGAGGATAAGGTGAGGAGGTTAGGATGATCCCACTAAATCATGAAAGTGAGTAAGATCCAAACCGTTTAGAGGCAACCTCACCATAGAAACTTCTTCTTCTAGAAGCATCGAGAAGATGCTCGTTTTTCCCATGTACAGGAATTTCTGCACCCTAGCTATAGTGCAGCCTGCGGAAACTCTGCAACCTAGCTATAGATAAAGGTGTGGAAATCAGGGATTTATGCACCCTACATATAGATAAGCCTTTGTAAATCCTCCTTAATAGGATTTTTACAAAGGAAAATACAACTTCTTCTCTCAGGGAAAGTTATTCTCCCTTCTTTCTTCAGAAATTCAGGCCACTGACCCCTCTGAAGGCAACATATAGGTTTACATCATTAACGATCATAAGGGTGATGAAAATAATGTGTAACAAGAGGAACACCCAGTTTACTTTTTGCAGTAAGAAAATTTGTTGAGGAAAACATCAAAACGAGAATTTCCCTTGTCCTTGAATCCTGGGATATCAGTAATAATATTATGAATTTTGGTTCAAAATTGCATAGTTTCAAAGATTATCTCTAGACTAATTATGAGAATGAAGAAGGATTTGCCTTTTATTCTGGAGATCATGAACATGACAGAGCTGAAATGAAAGGAAGAAAATTTTCCTTCTCAAGACTAGATAAAGCAACTTAAAGCATGTTGGATTAAAAAAATAAAAACTTTGAAGGAACTGTTGGAAGAATGTAATGAAGTAATTTCTAAAAGGGACACTTTGTATCAAAAATTGACTAAAATTGATTTAGATGGAAACATTGGAGAAGTACAAGACCCCCACTTAATTCTAAATTATACATTTTTTACAAGGGAGACATTTGAAGAACACATGGAAATACTCAAAATCTTGTTCGTGGAAAATTTGAATGGTATAAAAGAATATAATGAAGATGAAATTGATAATTGGTTGGTTAGTTATTCAAACAAAAATGAGTAGATTGAAACTTCATTACATCAAATATCATTTGATTTATGGGAGTCGTAAAGTAATTTGTTTGATATAAGGATTAGACATGAGATTAATGTTTCCCCAATGAAGGATTATATCAAAGAATGGTTAAAACAAGCCTTGTTAAAAATTACCGAAGAAGATCAGTTGGGAACTATCGAAACCAACTAGCTAACCACAACAAAGAATAACATAAAAGGTACAAATAGAAGAAAATAATGAGAGAGAGATTCCATCACAGTAAGCCCATATTGATCATGTTCTTCCTTTCCTTTTTTAGAATTCATCCAGTTGTATTTATTCTTTCAAAAGAAAAGCATAATTGAATTCTAATAAATTCTCCTTTTCTTATGTCCATATTTTTTATTCATGCTCTATCCCAGATTTACATTTTCTTCTTCATCTTTCTCGTATATATTTTATGGTTCACGGGAGCCCCAATCCCAAACCATTTATGGACAAAAAACCTTAAAATTTCTAAGATTGTAAACGACTTTATCATTTTAAAGAAATATCAGAGAGCTATTTCGGAGTCGATTTTGACTGTGTTTTACAACTCTGAGTTTTGATTATAAGATATTTGAAATCAACTTATCAAATTCTCTTTTTGGTCTTTACAAGCATTACTCTTTAAAAGTTCTCTTGTGTGTTGGACCATTTTCCCTTTTTATTTTGAATGTGATCATAAAAACCTAAAATTGTGATGGATGTGAGAATTTTTGTTATTTCCTATAATTTATTTATTTCCATCAAATGTGATGTTTAAAATTCCTGGTCCATTTCTCAGGAACTCTTATATTTTATACTATTTTAAATTTTGTTGAGTGATAAAGTTTTGGGTTTTTCTCTAAAGAAACAACCTACATTATTTTATTGACATTCAAAAGAAAATCTTTGAAGAATTTAAAGAGGAGTGCCACCTCTATAAAAATGCAGGGGGATTTATATCCTCATGAGTTTGTTGTTTTGGTCTTAACATATTCAAACGTAAACATTTTTGGCTACCATACTGGAGAATCAAACATAAAAAGTTGGTTTTAGACCAAATTTCCGTATGACTCAGCCTCAACCTAATCAACCCCAGTTAGAAATTGGAATGCGAAATCAAAGAAGTATTTTGCATCAATTGTATAATCTTGTGTTGACAACAACCCAAAATCAAGAAGAATTGGAAAGATCCTGGCAAACTCTTGTCTAGGAAGAAGAAAGATAAATTCTTAGAAGACAAAGAAAATAAGAAAGACATATTTAAAGAGTCCAAGTGAAAAATAGAAATTACAACTAGATAGATATAAGGGACCGATAACCAAAAGCAGAAGTAAAAAGTTTCATATTCCACAATTTGAAGAACAAGATTCCTTTGAATAAAAAGAAAAATATTTAGACATGGGTGATAGAAATGAATGTTATGAATAAATACGTGAATAAAGACATGAAGAAAGACATTAATAAAGGAATGAAATCCAAATAAATCCAAGAATAAGGGTAAGATATTCTCGTCTTAACCTCCAAGGGGAACAACATGAAATTCCTACTCTTCCACAAGGAACATTGAAGACATTTTCAAGGGATGGATCAATAGATCATAAAATACATATGGAATTATTTTTGGACATGTGTGATTTTCATCTAATTGAGCATGATCATGTAATGGTGAGATTATTTATTCAGGCATTGACTGTTCAAGCTTATGAATGGTATACATCCTTGCCTACAAGATCAATTGGGTCGTTTGATGATCTCAAAATGATGTTTTTGAATATGTTTTCTCCTCGAGTAGCTTACCATACTCTTCTCACATAGTTTACTCAAATATTTCTTAGAAAGAATGAAAGAATTCGAGATTTTAATTTAAGATTCAATAAGACTTTGAATAAAATTCCATAGGAACAAAATCCAAATTCTCTGGTAATACTTGGTTGTTATAAGAATGTAATTCCTTATAATGTAAAGTTTGCTATCAAATATTCTCAAATTGAAACTTTAAATGGATAAATGGAAAAAGATACATAAATGGAAGAGATTATGTTGGAAAGAGGCATTGACCTTGATGTTATTCTTGGAAGAGTCCAAAGGAAAATGGACAAAATGGCCATTTCAAATCAAGAAGCCTCAAGTTCAAAGAAGAATGAAGATAAATAAATACATCATAAAGAAAATCAAGGAGTTGGAAGAGGTTTTTTCAAAGGAACTGGATAGAGGATGAAAATAGCCTAGATGATTCAAACCATCCGACAAATGAAAAATGAAATAACAAGATTGAGGAGAAACGAAAATTTTGTTCCTAATCTGAGAATGTATGTCCGTTAAAAAAGGATAAATCCAAACCAATAACAAGGGATCAAAGGTGATGGTACCACCAATGAATATAGAAATAGAGCACCAAGAGCAACGAATCCAAATGTTGTAATAATAGAAAATGCTTTTGAAGATCAAGATTTAAATCAAGAGGTTGATTATATTCAAGAAGAAATTCTTGAATCTGTATAGACAAATGAATGTGAGTCATCCCTGTATATATTTTAAGAAAATGATATCTTGCAATATAATGTTGTGCAGACAAGAGCACAAGAAAATAAAAAAAAAAACAAAAGATAATTTGGAAAAACAAAAATAAAATGTGGACAAAGAAAGAGAAAAAGTGAGGAAAAGTGGAACATAAAGAAATATGCAGCAGTTGATTGTGAATCAATCAAAGAACTCTCGACATATAAAATATAATTTAATAGATGATCTCCCAAACCTAAGAATTTTTTTTCCATTCATGGAAGTTGTGAAAAATCCCCAGGAGAGGCAAACTATTCTTAAATTTTTGGATGAAGTAGTTCATAGAATGGAGGTTGTTGCATCAGGATCAAGGAAACAACATAGTAATCTAAATAGAACGAAAGGTAAGGTCCCACCTTTCTATCTCACAATAGAAAATCATGATGTTATTCTTTATAATTGCATGGTTGATACTAGAGCCACAAATAATATCATGCCATTGTCAGTCATGGAAGAAATGGGGATGGGTTGTACAAAATACTATGAAACTGGCAAACGCATAAATGCCATAGAATCGAGAAAAGTTTATGTATATGGAGAAATCAAATATTTCTATGTATGGATAATTGTTTCTCCACATATCACAATTTTATTCACAATTACAGTTGTTGATATTCCTCTAGCTTATGGATTATTTCTCAGAAGCGATTGGTCTACAATGATAGGAGTACATCATGAATGATGAGAGTTGCATGATGTTACCAAATAAGGATGGAGCAATGATGAGAGTTCCATGTGAACCAAGGAAGCATTTCTCTTTCAAGAATAAATATAATGAATTGATGCAAGGCTATGTCTATGTCGGCATGGAAAATTATGCCATGTTGGACCAAGAAAAGGATGATATTTTAGAAATTCAGGAAGAAAATTCATTCAAAGGATTTTGGAGAATATCCTTTGATGGCGCATGTTCAAGTTTTGGGAATGGTGTTGGAGTTATATTTAAGATCCCTGATAAAATTATACATCCGCATGCTATCCAGCTAGAATTTTCTTTCCCAAACAATGAAGTTGAATATGAGGCATTGATCCAAGGGATTATTTTAGCTTTGGAAATGAAAGTCGAACATTTGATTATAACTAGTGATTCTGATCTAGTTATAAATCATGTTACTCAAATACAAAATCAAGAAAGGATAAAAATGTATGCTAAAAGAGCAAATAAATTGATTGAATCATTTAGTTAATTTAATATATATATTATCCCAAGAGAAAGGAATCAAAAGGCTGACTCTTTGGTAGTTGTTGCATCATTATTCAATCCAGATGATTCTTAAGACAATAATAATTTTCAAGTAAAGAGAATTTCCAGGCTCTTTGTCCCTGATAATCAGGAATACCTTCAAGTGTTTGAGAATGATGAAGAGTTGATTGAATTCTTTTCCAATTTAGGAGTAGTTGAATAAATCATGCAATCAATTCCAAAAAATTGCATTAAGTCTGAATCTCTGTTTTCTCAAGATGATCAAACCAAGAAAGTGAAAGAAGAAGAATCTGTACAGAAAATACAATAAACCCAAAAAATAAATATAGGTACTAATATTTCTCCTAAATATCTAAATATTGGAATCAATTGTACACCGAAGAAATTGATCAATATATTTCTTTATTTAGAGAGTACTTCAATGTGTTTGTATGGATTTATGATGATCTTAAAGCATATAATAAAACATTTTTTCAACATATCATACCTTTGAAAGAAGGTACAAATCCATTCAAACAAAGTTGAGAATAATAAATACAAAGTTAAATCCTTTGATTAAAATAGAACTTGAAAAGTTAAAAAAGGGTGGGATAATTTTTCCAATTAGACATTTAGAATGGTTATCTAATCCAATGGTTGTAAGAAAGAAAAGCGAACAAATTTGATTGTGTGTTGATTTTAGAGATCTAAATAAAGAAAGTATAAAGGACAACTCTCCTTTGCCAAATATGGAAATGTTAGTACAACAAGTAATTGGTTCAGTTGTTATGTCTATGATAGATGGATTTCCAAGTTACAGTCAGGTTCTTGTTGCAGAGGAGGATAGATTAAAAATTACATTCATAACATCACGGGAGACATATGTGTTTGTTCAAATGCCTTTTGGATTAAATAATGTTGGAGAAACTTTCTAGAGGGTCATGGATCATGCTTTCCAAGATTTGATTAGTAAATTTATTGTTGACTACCATAATGATCTTACTGTATATTCCAAAATAAGAGAAAAACACATTGATCATTTAAGAGAAGTATTTGAAAGATGTAGAGAATTTGGAATATCTTTAAATCCCAAGAAGTTTCTATTTGTTGTTTTTGAAGGAAAACTATTGGGACATATAATCAGCAAGGAAGGGATTTATATTGATCCTAAAAGAATAAAATAAATCAATGAATTGAATCTGCCAACTTCAAAAAAGGGAGTCTAGTCATTTTTTGGTAAAATTAATTTTGTGAGAAGATGTGTGCCAGCTTATGCAACAATAGTAAAACCGATAAATTGGTTGCTAAAAAAAGATCAAATATTTGAGTCGACTGATGATATTCAAAGGGTTGTAAATAACATCAAACATGCCATCTCAACTAATCCAGTATTAATAAATCTATATTTTAATAAAGATTTCATGATATAATATTTTGCTTTAGAAGAAACTATTGCCTCAATTTTAACGCAGAGAAATAATAAAGGAGAAGAACACCATATAAGCTTCATGAGAAAAACTATGCATGATTACGAATTGAAATATTCAGATACAGAAAAGAAGGAACTTCATTAGTAAAGGTAATATCTCACTTCAGGACTTATATTTGATCATCTCATGTCATAGCATATGTTGCTTCTTCTCCAGTAAGAATGCTCCTTAATCAATAGTTAAGAGAAGGAAAATGTGCTAATTGGCTTGCAAAAATCCAAGAGTATGACATTGAGATCAAACCATTGCATGCAATCAAGGGACAAGGAATTTGTAAGATTATTGCTGGAAATGATTCATTAGATGGTTGTGTGTCAATTACAATAGGAGGATCAACATCAACTTCTGATTGGTATAAAGATATTATTTTTTATTTAAAATTAGGGAAATTTCCAATTGGAATGTCATTAAGAGAAAGGAGGACTTTGAAAATGAAATCGACTCAATATGTACTAATTGTTTAAATCTTGTTTCAAATAAATTTTGATAGAATGTTTCTAATGTGTGCAGATGAAACAAAAGCTAAAGAACTGATTAAAGAATTTCATGAAGGGATTTGTGGATGCCATTTTGCACCAACAACTACTACACATAAAATAGTAAGGGTTGGTTGTTGGACATACATTATGGAAATAATATGCATGAAAATCCTAATTATAGAAGATGTGTGAAGAAGAAGAAGGAAGACAAGGAAGGTTTGGGAGTGCACAGTTGAGTCACATTCAGGGGTACAGTGCATAGTGAGAAGAATAAAGCAGAAGAATAAAGAAGGGAATAAAGAAAGAGAAGAAAGAAGACGAAAAGGAAGGATGACATCTCGATGTGCTAAAGATAGAAGGAAGTGCAAAAGCAAGAAGAACAACATTCAGAGTGCAAAAGTAGCATGCAGATGGAAAAGAAGGTAACAGAAGCCTGAACAACAAGTCAATTTGAGTTATCATGAATTGTAATAGGGTTTTTGGGATGAACAAAGTAGAGTTTTAATCCCTAGAATTTATGTATAAATATGTAATGGGTTGGGAGAATAGGATTTCTTTAGACCGGTTCTCTCTTGTGTTGTTAAAGAGGAGATTGATAGTATAGAATGGGAGGAAACAATTCTATGTCTAAAGGTTGAGGAGATGTTGCAGAGAGAAAGAGGCCTGAACTGCAAAATGGCTAGGCTAGGAGAAGAAAAATATAACTTGATTTACCTTTGTAAGCGTAGTGCAAAAGCATGAGACAATTTCATAAAGAATAATAAATAAGCTAACCGTTGTGGACGTAGCCCAAATTTGGGTGAACCACATTAACTACTGTGTTTATGTGTCTTTTATGTGATTGATCATGGATACTTTCTTGATGCATGTTAGACTAGAATTATTCTCTGTATGATCATTGGGCAATGGTTATGAATGCTCCAATATGTGGTTTTTGGTGTAATATGAAGTATAATGGTAATACATAATTGAATTCACTAAGTAACCTAAGAAGGCCAAGTATATAAAAACACACACAAAACAGATAAGTAAGAATGAAAAAGATGATCACCTCCCATTCCCTCACTACTGCAAAAACTCGGTTCCTGCATCCCCAAAAGATACCTCGGGTGAGACTTCACTTGAATGCAGGTGATGCAGAAAGGGCCAGTATCTGAAGATTTTTTGTTGGTCAAGATCACTCGAACCTAGGGTCTTACAAACACGCGCAATGCCAACAAATGGTTTCATTGTTAGGACCCGAAATCTGTGATTGAGGGAATGTTTTGGAGGCTGACTAAGAAAGAGATATCATAATGGTTAGAAGGGAAGGAATGAGAGTTTGATCAGAAAGAGAATAGAAACCCTCGATTGAGCGATGAGAAATGGATGCAAACATATGTGTACATAGAGCTGCATGAAATTTTCTTTAGCGAAATTATGATTATTCTGACTGTGTGGTTAGAAAGACTAGTAGAAAACATTAGAAGGTACCAAACCATAGCATTGAGGAGTTGGACTACTGATTTGGTAAGACAAATGAATTTTGTAAGTAATCAAAATTCTCGCGTAGTTGATTTCTGGCTAGATAGTATATTAGGAGGAGATATTACAAAATTTACAGTAGATTGTACTCAGTCATACAGTGTTGCAGAAGGGGACTTCTTCAAAGGTCCATGTGGAAGGTTCATGAAATAATTAGGTACATGGATAAATATTTTGTTGTGTGACAAGTGTGTGATGACAATGGATTTCGACTACTAAGGGGCTTCGCGCACATAGGAGAACCAGGGGATGACAAGAGGATGTTCTGAAGATAGTATAGAATGAAGGATTCGATGAAAAGAAGGGAGGGACTGAGGATGAAGAGAAACAAAGAGGGTATACCAGAGGAAGAATATGAGTTTGGAGAAATACATAGACGAAGGAGGTACAAGAGGTGAAATATTGGGGTTGATAAAGGAGAGTCACACAGTGAGCCAGAGGGGAGAGGGCCTTGCGTAATTGTCTAAATCATGGAGATGCCACACATAAGAGGAGAGGAAGAGGAGTTCCAATTCATCCCTATAGTAGAAGAGTCATTAAGTCCTACTTAGACCAGATCCTGTGTCGAATCCATGACCCCATGTGTGTCACCATAATCTGAGATAACAATTGAATAATTATCAAAAGCACTCATATTTAGCAAGGGAGGAAAGAGTAGTGGAAATCAGAGCAATGGAAGTAGTGCGCAGAGTCAGAGTCAACCAACATCACCAAGAGGAGGGACTACACAAGGAAACATGTTAGGGGTAGATAACACCCTCAGATTTCCTGAGTTCCATGGGGTTAGATGTCACGAACATTAACGATGATGGGGTTTAGTTTGCAACATAGGTGTTAGCCTGCAAATTATTGTGGAAGTGTTGAAAGGACAAAGAACCGACCACAATAATTGTAGCCCCCCAAAAATGCCTATATGGGGTCCAAATGAATTGGGCCACCTTCTTGGTGAATCAATTTTAATAGATTGTATAGAGGCCCAAGAGAAGGGTACAACATTTCATTATGCCTGGCTTCTTATTTTGATTGCGCTAGTAGGATAGCATGGAACCAGGTTATTGCCAACACGTGAGACCAATGGGTAGGGATAATGTATCCATGTGGTATGCCAACTTATGGCATATTCCCAACAAAAGGAGACAAGCCAACAATAATCTTATATTTTATGTATACTTTGACTAAATCAGGTATATAATCAAACATACACCACACATCACAACTCAGACAGTAGAAACCTACGAGGATATGGCATGATTTAAAGCATGAATGCACCATATGTATATTCAAGAAAAAAGGGATCCTATGTGCCAATGGTTTCCTACCAACTACAAGTTAACATTAGAGGATGTATGTTTGATCATGAGTGATTGGGAAGATGGGTGGAAAACTCCAGCAGAATAAATGGGCCACCTATAATATGAAGAAGAAAAGGACAAGGATGACGAAGAATTGGAAGAGCGGAAGGGGAATGACCAAAAAAATGGAGTGGGAAATATGCCAGGACCATCAGCAGCAGAAGTGTAGTCCCCAATCTCCACAACAGGAGTAAAAAAAGGACAAGGGGAAGGAGCCAGTAGGAGGTGTGTGAAAAACTAAGAAAGTGCACAAGGAACCAATTATTTATACACTAATGGATGATGCCATGGACCATATTGGTTACCAAGTAAAGGATGATATTGAGGAGGTAGTTCAGCAGATGACCTAGTGACAAGAATAAATCATAAATAATATGCAAGAGTAGTTAACTGAATTACAATAGTGTTTGGATATAGTAAGTCTCGAAATAGAAAGGAGATCCACGGAAGGAGAGCCAACAAGTGTGACGGGGGAAGCAACGTCTACCACTTCTCACTTGTCACAAATGGTGGAAGGGAACCATGTGATAAAAATATCAGTGGATGTAATTGGGTTCCCCACACCCAAGATGTAGGAATAAGTACATAGACTAAGTCACTTAGACTTAGTCATCTCACAAATGCCCACAATAGTGTTACATGGATTTCAAACAAGTATCGTGTAGGAATTACGGCTCTGCACAAAATTTGCTTCTAGTGAGTTGTTCAAAGTTGCAAAGGAAAAGACAAAACTACAAAAAGGAATATACCACGACTTTCTAGGAAAAGAGTGAAGTGGAGAATAAATTTGAAATCATATTGAAGGAAAAGAGTGAGGCTGAAGGGAAGGTCGAGAAAACAATGAAGTAAAATAATGAGGCCTAGGAAAGGGCCAAGAAAGATCTAAAAGAAAAAGACAAAGATGAGATAATGATGCAAAAGACACAAGTTACCATCCAAAATTTGTACAAGGAAGTTTTGTAAGTACCCAATGTAGTGGATACTACTATGGAGGAGAAGGTATTGAAAATTGGTGAAGCCATCAAAGGATTTTGCATGAAAATTAAGGATCTATAGTTGTGTAGTAAGCTGGGAACAACACCAGAGGAACGAGAAGGAAGAGAGAGAACAATGATGAAATTCATAGCCAACATCAATAAAGTGGAGGAAGAATGTGCAAAACTCTACAAGGAAAGCATGCAAATCTAGATAGACCTAGTAGAAGATCCATACATGAAGGCCTCCATGGAAGAAAAATTAAGGGATGCATAGGAAAATGGGTAGAAATATTATGAAAGAATAAACACCCTTCCACCAGTTGAACATATGATGAAAATGTTTTCCCAGAGGCAATCATACGTGGAAGTTGAAAGGATGTGAGATCAATAGAATATCCTCCATTAGCTCTTAGGACTACTGCAAGAAGAAGCATTGAGGGTGATAGGAAAACTGTCCATTGCACAGAGCAAGGTGAAACACACAGCACATGAAACAGAACAAAATATTACGGCCCTGACTGCGTAGGGGGTATAAGAGATTGTGGAAATTGAGGCAACAATAATAAAGGAAATTGTGGTAGATAACGAAACCTTTTTGGCACAGGGGCGTACCTAGGGTTCAATGCTTCAACAACACACCAAAAAAACCCTAACTAGCATCCCTTTCGACAACACCTCCGAAGTAGATGAAGTCTCACCCGAGGTAGAGGCAGAGGGGGTTGGAGGACTCAGGTCTCTACAACCTAGCTGGGACATAGATCTGTGATTACAACAATTAACAAAGCACTTATCCAACAATATGCATTAGTTCATAAGTCCATTCACATCGCATATTAAACCCTAAGTACACAACAATGCAATAATAATCAGATCAAACACTTCCAAGCATATAGCATTAACTCGGATCTAGCATTTGTTTACCATCAATAGAGAACTAATCATGCATACATCTATCTAACATACATCAAGATCAGTGCACTAATAATATAAACACACAAATAATATGAATAACAATGCACAAAGAACATCAACACAGGATATACATGGTTCACCCCAATGTGGGGCTACGTCCACCAACTCTTCTTCTTCTTTATTAGTATTCAATCTTCTTACATTCCTTTTCTACTGTGCACAAAGCCACATAGCTCATCTTCACACCAGACAGTTGATCTGCACACAACGCACTAGATCCACTTTCTTCAAAATCAAGTCAAGGCATAGAGCTAACTCCTTGATAGCACAAAACCTTACAGACACTGTCTGTGCACAAAGAAACTTACATTCTTTTGAACTAAGCCAATCACAACCAACTAAGTAGTTCTTACATCATTTAGATACTTATTTATACATTACAAAAAGGCCTAAACATGTTTAAACCCATGGGCCAACATCCCATACCCGTTACATAAACCCTAATAGGCCAAAAAGCCCATAAAAATGGGTGATATCTCGCGATCTCCACTTTGCTTGGGTGCTCCATCTTCGACCAACCTGTCGAAGTCCCAAAAATGGTCAACCATGATCAAAGTTTCCTCAAAACTTGGTCGAGGGCCAACAAGACCCCAGCACTCACCTGTGACTCATCTCGAGTCACTCCAATCTAGGCAACTCTGCTTCGAAGGCCTAGAGCTGCCTCGACTTGTTGCATCGCCAGAGCCTCTTGCTCAATGAACTCCTGAATTACTTTCTTGGTGATAGGCCCTTCTAGGTGTTTTTCCATTGTTGTGACCACCTGTTCCAGTTGTGAGCCTTTTCTCTTGATCTCTTCAAAAAGCATGCAGGATTCATCCTGCACCGGCTGGAGTCTCTGTGTCACCTCCATAACTCTGCTCTAGATGGTAGTGACCTGCTGTTGAATTGTGCACTGCTCCTGTGACCTCTTCATCTTCTTGGATGTAGTAAGAAGCTTCATTTTTGTTTGCATGGTGGATGCATGTTGCTTCACCTCCTGGAGTTGTGCTTCCAATCTCCTCATCTCTGGGTCTTCTGTAAGGCTCTCATAGGTCTACACACTTCGATCACTCAATTGTTTACATTATGAGGATAATTCCCTGATTCGTTATACTTTTATCCTAGAAAATTCTTCCCTCTGATCCCACACTTCTTGCGGATTGCTCGTCACTGCTTGAAGTTATAATTCTGCTATTCTTGGTTGAAGCTATTGAATGGCCTCAGCAAGCTTCCCCACTTGCATCTTTGTTGACTTTGGTTCCTCCTATACCAAATCTAGCACAGAGCGGAGTGCTCTAGTCACTTCCTCTTTAACCCCAATATTCTCCATGAGCAACTGGTCTTTCTCTTTCTGGATTTTCTCTTTGTCCTCTTCAAACATCGCCCTAAGTTCATATTTCACTTTTTGTGCAACTCAAAGTTTCTCTAGGACCTCCTCCTTTTCTTTCTTTAAGGCCTCTATGGCCTATTTCGTTTCCTCTTGGGATCAAATAAGTCAAACCTCTGTCACATATGCTAACCTTCACAACTGGGTGGGATCACCCCCCAATTCTACATTTTCTACTAAGGATGGCACATTAGGACCTGCGCGGATCAAATGGATAGCTTGTTGGATGTCTCTAATATCTTTCTCTATTATGTCGTACATCGACTCCTTCTTTTTCCCATGTTTCTAAAAGATGTCTTCTAAAGAATCTTCTACAGCTGTGATGATGAGAACAATTTCATCCACTATGAGCACATTCTTCGACTGAGGCTTGTTGGTGTGACCCTTCTTCCTTGCCGAAGGTTTCTCCAGTTAAACCTTCCTCTTTTGTGATGCTTCTGTTGCGGTGATGGGATCCTTCAGCAGTGTAGCTTCACCTTTTTCTTGCTTTTCTCCTTCTTCCCCTCCTTACTCTCGGTTCACTTCATCTCCTCCTCCTCCTGCAGGTGATTCAAGTGCAGTTTCCTCTGATGTGTTGTCCTTCTCATCACTTTCTATGTCTTGGACTTCATCCCTTTTCTTCTTTTTCTTGGTGCTGCTTTGTCCATCATGTTCGACCTAGGTGTCTAATGGGATTCCGATAATATCGAGGTCAAAGAGTTCTGCATCCTCCAGTGGTACAAGGAATTATGTTGGCCATTCCTTAGTGATCTCTTCCATGTCTTCCTCAGTCAACTTATAGTAATATTGTAGCTCCTTACTTTCATCCCCGTGCACGGTGATGTAGATGAAGTGTCGATCTATGCAGAACTTTGCTAGTGGCCTATATCGATGGAGTAAATTCAGGGTCATCCGTGGAAAGGATTCAATGGCGTGCTTCAGCTATAGGTAATAAGTGTGGAAGAAAACATTTGACTACCACTTCTTTGCCATATTGTTCGTATACCACAAGGTAGCAAACCTCGCAACCAATGGTTCTGATGTCTCGACTTTAGGGAATGTTGCTCCTTCTAGCATCTGCCAAGCAACAAATGCAATGAGCACCAGTAACCAAATGAAGTGGAATTCATATCCTTGGTCATGTGCTTCACGACAGTCCTTCTCCAGCTTGTTGATGAGGTAACTCGCCCAGTTCATCTACATTCCTTCGACACACTTCCCTGCAAGGTTGACTACAAACCCTGTGACTTGTGTCAGACAGTTCTTTCGGACGTGCTTGTCATCGATCAACTAACAAGATAGGTGCATTGCATCATCCTAGATGGAGGCTACATTGTATGCTCGCTTTCCCTTCTCTACATCGTCGTAGGATTCCTTTATTTGTTGTGCCAGCGAGCGATCTGACGTCTTCCCTGGGTAGAACTGGTGAGGGTCCGGTCCCTACATGCTTAGTCCAGTGATCAGGTGGATCATCGTCAGATCCACAGTGACACACCTGTCAATCCATGGATATCCTCCATGGTAGCACAATAGGAGGAGTTTAACGCAAGTGTTAACTTCATGATGTCAGCCAAAGTGGGGGATCTTCATTATGTTCAACATCATGGAGCACGTGAGCTCCTTAATCCATGGCTAGGGAACTATCTTGAGCTTATTCATAGTCGTCTTCATCAATTACCTATGTGGTGTGAACATCACATAATTATTTCATTCTCTAAGGTTAAAGTAATTGATCTTGATAGTTGGGATCAGTCCCAACTGGGGTCCAACTGCACGTATCCCCTTTGGGAGGTACGCAGTGATGCGTGTGTACTCAAATTCACGTGGACACTATCACGGTTCACCACGCCAATCAAAAGAGGGATGTAGTCTAGAAATACCGACGGGATCTGCTTTGCGTTAGCCATATCATCGCGGTGCTTACTTCATTTCTTAGCAGCGCGGCCAGAACATCGTCCAGTCGATGGGGATTCTTGCAATACGCTAGTTGACGATGCCTATATTCCTACAGACATGAATTTCTCAGTCATGAGATCCATGATAATTTCCTCCACTGACTTCTCTACTGTGCTACATTCTCCTTACATTCACATTTGTAATAAAATAAATCAGGTAGGCGATCGAACAAGCAAGGTAATCAATTAAATGGCGAGGTCTAGACAACACAGTGCGATATGCAATCAGTTCTCTATTAGGGTGGATATCTCAGTTTTTAAAAAGTGGTCCCAACGCAACATCCGATGAGTTAAATAAGCAACGTCGTAACAGATTCCTTCAATGGGTATAAATGCATCCATCAATGTGCATCCATCCATTATGGCACGGTCTCAATGGTCCAAGACGATACTTCTGTCAATAACTTTGTTTCTAGTTGTTCTGGAACGTCGTTCTAAATGTCGAGATGCCTCCAACGATCATATAGCTTAGTCATGGCGAAGTCCCCTTCTGTGTGGTTCTACTATTCTGACGAGGTTCAATTTCTACAAGCCTGCCTTCTGCAAAGTCTTTTCTAGGACTTCCCATAGTTTTTCTAATTTTGCTTTCTTATTACTGAGATTTCTCGCCTTCTTTCCTTTAATTTGAGTCTCTGGATTTGTCTTTCCATTCTTATTCTTTTCTTCCCTTAGCATAGTAACTTCACACTGCTAAGGTTCTTCCAAAGGTTTCAAGGGTAGTACCTCTTCTCTTACTATTTCGGGGGTGAATGCACTTCTTTCCTACAAGGACAAATTCTTTAAAATTTCTTGTGTTCTTCTAGCTTCAATAGCTATTTCTCTGGCCCTCTATTGCTTCAACTTATTCTCTTGTTCTTCTATTAGTCATTTTATTTTTCTATTCATGAAGTCCCTTAATTCTTGCTTTTTCTATTTTGTGGCTTCTGTCAGGCGAAATATATGTCGTTATAATAACGTTGTAGTACTTGCCCAACCATTTAATTGTCAACCCGGGGTACGTATACTGACGAAGCACATGCACTGTATATGCAGGACTGAAGTAGAACTAATCTAATCTAATCTATGTTGCTGAAATCAAACTAATCTAAGACAGCATTGAAACACTAACTAGGAAAGCATGAAATTGCCTAAGGGAAATACAACATGTGAAGAGTTAACAACAATGAGCTCATACAATATATCAACCTCAAATCATATTACAATAGTCAAATGACAAAACATGAAAGAATAACAAAGGTAAGAATCCCCTTCTCCTGATTACAATCACATCCTAATTCATGATTGAATCCTAATTCTCTAATTGCTAATTGACCTCTCATGAAGAGAGAGCACTCTCTTATATACATGAAGAAGATAACCATCTCATAATTGCAGATCCAC
>ML781379.1:103217-143009 GCA_009831015.1 Picea engelmannii | reverse complement strand
CCAATGCAACTAGTCCCACTCAATTTGGATACTCTAGCAAGAAGTTATGCTTGTTTTACCTGGAACACCTTCTTGAGGCTAGTCAATAGGACTAGTCAAATACCCTATCTTACACAAGGTGTATCTACAAATTTAAGATGACCTATAATATGAAATTTTTACCACAAGTACCTTACTAATTTCTGTAAATGGCTTCTAGAGGAAAGGGTCTGAAACATTACATAAAATGTTTTATAGCGAAAATTCCACAATGACTCATTTAAGGATGATTCCAGAACCCTATCTTGTATAGGCTGTATCTCCGAAATTATAAGGCCTCGGGAGCTGAATTTTGAACCCAACGTACCTTAATCTGTCTACTAAATATCCTCCAAGCGGTTCTTCTGAAACGTTGTAGAAAAAAAGTTATAGCGAAAATTCCACGGTGTCTCAGATGTAGCAGCGAAACCCCAAGACCTTGAGCTCTGATACCATATGTTAAGAACCAAACATCAATATAGCATAAAAAAAACTCAGGAAAAGTACTCAACGCCTTGAAAAAGAGATCATTTCAGATAATAAGCCTCTTCGAGGGGGCAACCTCCTTTTACCCCACTTAAATGTTCAAGTACAAGATGATCCAAAATGAAAATGTCTCCTTGGTATATATAGGAGACTAGGAGGTATAATTACAAATAATGTCTTAAAGCCGACATAATTAAAATAACATTACTAATCTAAATTACAACTAATGGCCTAAATCCGACATAAATAAAATAGAATTACTAATCTAATATGCCCCAATTAAGGGGTAATGAGCCAATATTAGGGCTTAACACTGCTAAGGCAATCAACGATGCGATTGGTGCTTCCTGTTTTATACTTGATGTTGAGGTGGAATTGCTACAAGTATGTGGACCACTTTTGATGACAGTCATTCTATAATTTTCCCTATGTCTGCATGAACTACAGTGGCTTATTATTAGTGTGGATGACTGCCTCCTTCCCAAGAATGTAATGTCTCCACTAGCGGCATTCTTTCACAATGGAGTACATTTATTTTTTGTAAGTAGGGTACTTACGGATAGTATCTAACAATGTCTCACTATGATAGGCCACGGGGTGGTCGTGTTGAGAGAGAACGACGCACCCAGCATAGTCTGAAGCATCTGTCTTGATCTCAAAGGGATGTTGCAGGTCTGGTAGTGAAATTATTGGGGCTAAGCACAAGCATTGCTTCAAATCATCAAACACTTATTTTTGGGACCAGACCCACACAAATTTCACCTTACCACCACCCCTGTTTATTTGGCTGAGGGCCCATGCAATATGGGAGAATCCCAACATGAACCTGTGGTAGAAATTGGCAAGGCCCAAGAAGCTCTGAAGCTCAGTGAGTGTTTTTTGGGCTGGTCAGTCATGGATGACTTGGATATTGGCTGGATCCACATATATGCCATGTTGATCAATGATTTATCCTAGGTAATGGACCATGTCCATGCTGAAGGAGCATTTTTCCAAGTTGGCATATAGCTTGTGTTGTCGTAGGGTGTGCAGAACTTGCTAAATATGATGCAAGTGTTCGGCCCAGGTCTTGTTGTAAATTAGAATGTCATCCAGATACACCACTACAAAAGTATTGGTGAATGGTCACAATATATTGTCCATCATCCTCATGAAAGTGGCTGGAGCATTTGTCAAACTAAAGGGCATGACCAACCATTCAACAAGGCCTTCCTTTGACTTGAAGGTGGTCTTCCATACATCTGTATGTTCTATCAGGACCTGGTGGTAGCCAGACTTCAGATCAATCTTACTGAAGTATTTGGCCCTTGTGAGTTGATCAAGGAGGTCATCTATTTGGGGAATCGGGTACTAGTTTCTAACTGTGATTTTATTCAGAGCCTGGTAATCAATACAGAGTCCCCAGGTTCAATCTTTCTTCTTTACCAGCACAATTGGGCTCTTGCAAGGTGATGAGCTGGGGTGGATGTGCCCCTTGTGGAGCAGTTATTAGATCTGTCGCTTGTATTTGGCCCTTGTGAGTTGATCAAGGAGGTCATCTATTCGGGGAATCGGGTACTAGTTTCTAACTATGATTTTATTCAGAGCCTGGTAATCAATACAGAGTCCCCAGGTTCAATCTTTCTTCTTTACCAACACAATTGGGCTCTTGCAAGGTGATGAGCTGGGGTGGATGTGCCCCTTGTGGAGCAGTTATTGGATATGTCGCTTGATCTCCTCATTCTCTAACAAAGAGTGATGATAGACTGGCCCATTGGGCAGTGGTGTGCCAGGGGTTAGATCGATGGGGTGCTTGACTTGGCAGTGCAGAGGTACCCCTGTATGTGAGGAGAAGATATCTGAGTATTCTTCCATGACCTTATCTACTTGCTTCTGCTATGTGGATAGGCCGACCACAAAGATCCTGGATGTGGTTGTGATCTTTCGCTTATTCTGAGAGAGAATCATGAAGAAGACAAACTTCCTCTTTTGAGAGATGACCTTCTTGCATTTCTTAGTAGAGATCAAGGAAAAGGAACTAGGTGGGACTGCCTCGGGTATCTTGTATAATTTCCTCATTCAAAGTAATAATAACACTACGAGGCCTAGACTCATATACAACTTGAAGTTTCCATAAATAAGTTTGGCCCAAAAGAACATCACAAACTTCAATAGGAGCAACATCACACAATACCTTGTCCTTGAAGGGCTTGATGTCATACAATAATCGACATTGTTGGTTGACATGGAGATTGCTTCCTTGACAGAGCCATCGAATGGTATAGGGTTGTGGGTGTGGCGTTTTTGGAAGGGCTAGCTGCTTGATGACCTTTGCTGAGATGAGGTTCTTTTGGCTACCACTATCAATGATGAAGTGCATCGAGGTGCCTTTTACCCACATCTATGAATGGAAGAGGCACTCTCCTTCTTCTGGCTTGTCTGGTTCACCAGGCTAGAGCTTGGTGGTAGCAATGGTGGCACTGGGTTCCGCGTCAATAATCCATCTTCCCCTTTCTAGTTCTGGCTCAGAGTCAGAATCTGCATCTGATTCAGAGGCTTTCACTTTGGCCACCAACGACTGCTTTGAGCGGAAATCAGTAGTGTTATGCCAAGGGCTCTTATGGAAGTCGCACCACTTCCCGGTATCTTTCTTTGTCTTTTCGGTGTCCTTATTTGCTTGTGGCTTGAACTAGTTGTCCTGATACAATCCATCTTTTCTCCATCCTTTGGCCACCCTTTCCTGGCTTTTTTTGTGAGGGGCTCCCAGGCCCAAATTTTCGCATCTTTTGTTTGAGCTTCTGCTTGATTTTGATGGCATATCGGTAGGCCGCGCCCAAGGATGAGATGTCTAGAAATTACATTTCGGTCTGGACGTATCTATGTAGAGCACCATGATACTTGAGCACCATATGTCACTCCAAATATTTGATACACAACGTGGTGCACAAAGTATGAAAGATATTTGTGAAATCTAGCACTGCTTGGTCTCTTTCTTGCTGCAGTGTGGTCCATTTGGTATACAGGTCATCATAACTTTAGGTAGTATTGTTCCTTAATAGCATCCCTGAAGGATTCCCAGGTGGTCATGACTGAAAATAATGAGGTTTCTTCTGTTTCCTTTTTCTCACAGAAAGTTTCCCACCAATCTTTGACATTGGGAATGGCTTTGAGGAGTGCAAAAGTAATATTTTCTCTATTCGAAAAGTCATGGACAGAAAAATACCCTTCTAGTAGATTCAACCACTTGTCTACAACATCTACGTCTATATGACCTTCAAATATAGGAATATCAAAGTTTATTTGTACCTTGAAGGGGGCGGCACCTCCGTTCGAAGAAGATGCATCACCTATTGGTAGTCACCGAAGAATTTGCGCGAAACTATCCATCATCTCGTTCCTCTATTGCATGAGGGCTTCCTCAATCAATAGTTTGAAAGGATCTCTTGTCCCATCATCTTTCTTCTCTCCTTCCATGGGAGGTCACTTGGGTGTGTGAGAGCTTCTGTCCTCAAGAGAAACAAGCTCAAGACCCAACACTTTATACTCCGACCTCGTTGGGGACATGCATTAAGACAATAAGGAGAAGACCGCTCTAATACCATTGATCCATATTTTATGAGAAGAACAAAATTAATACAGATTATTAGCAACTTCTTAACAAAAAATAATAGAGATGCAGTAAAACTGGTTTTCTATTCAATAACAAAATAAGTTGAAACTGTAAAATGCAGCGGAAACAAGCTTGTTGGAATGGTGGTGGCTTATCTCTGAGAAGAGATGTGATGTCAGCACACATTCACAAGAAGAAGGTTACAATGAGGCTCTGAAGGAATTTTTACAATAAGAAAGAATGCCAAAAACCCTCAACATCCAAAAACCTAACCCTAGGAGATGAAGCGCCAAAAGTCATGTGGGCCCCGTTTGGGTAAGTTAGTACATCAACTTCCCGGGGTCGTAACTTTTGCATACAATCTCCATTTTAGGCGTGTGATAGCCCATTGGAAAGGTATCATCGAGGAGATTCATTTTGGGGGATCAATAATTCCTTCAGCTATCATAGAGGAGATCGATCCTGGAAAGCCTTCATTTAGGCCCTTAAAATGGCCCTGGAAGTTAAAACTGCTAAAAATAGTAAATTGCCAAAATTGTCAGAAATCTATTTTGAGCCAGTTGTAAAAGGTGGGTGGCCACTGATATCCATCTAGATCAAAGTACAATAGTAAAAAAAAATCATAAAGGGAAATTAGTATTACTCTAGAATAAAGATAAAGAGAAACACTCAATGCATACGAAGTTTGAGGCATTATGGATTGGGCCTTATATCATTGAAAATATTTTGGGATATACTTATTATATACTCAACGACATGAAATGGACAACCTTAATATTTCTAGTGAATGGGAAACATTTTAAAATTTTCTTCTCTTGATATTCTTCTTCCTGGTTGTACATAATTTAATTTCTTTGTTTTGTAAATTCTTATTTTCATGACTCCATAGCCAAATGGAGAAGGCGCCTGGTATTCAGATTCTGGTTTCTTAGCAACCCATAAGGAGTTACTTTCCCATAGTTGGAGCCAATTGTTGATCTTGAAATTCTCCCATAACATCTCTCTTTCTATCCCAATGTACCATACATAGAAAAATTCCAAATCTCAAAGTACTTATTTTTCCTTCAGAGCAGCGAAATCACAAGAGGTCAAATCTCTTTTCATTTTTTTAAGTATTTCTCCATCCACCCATTTCCATACTTAGTCTCATTCTTGAATAGAAGAAGTAGAGATTTCTTAAAAATTTATTTCCCCACCTATTTCTCTGCGCGTCATGTTATTTCTTACACTTAGTTATTTTTCAAGTTTTACCATGGAAGCAGATTTTCCACTATTTCATTAAAATATGATCATTCCTCCATTTGTGCAATAATTGATACTTAGAAACGTTTTCAATGTTACTTACTATAACATCGATCAGAAACAAAGATTATATTTTTCAAAATTTTAATATCCATTCTTTGGCTCCGCTAAAAGATTTTTCCCCTGTCATGGTAATCAAAGAAACATTTAATGCATGGCTCATGCAAATTTAATATATCAGGAAAGTTATTAATATAGTGAGTTCTTCAATATTAACGACATAATTTTGAATTTAATTCATCCAACTTCTCCCTCAACACAAAAGCTCCAATATTAACTTAAAGAGGGAAAATATTATTACATAATCTCTAGAGTCCTTTGCATGTTATGATAATTGTTGGCACAGGAGGAGACCCTGGGTTCAATGCTTAACAACACACCAACAAAACCTCGACTACCGGCCCTTTTGGCAAAACCTACGAAGCAGGAGAAGTCTCACCCGAGGTAGAAGCAGGTGGGGTTACAGGATGTAGGTGTCTATAAATAGGCTGGGACACGATACTGTGATAAGAGCACTTCCCAAAATATCCTGTAAACGTTTAGGAAGTGAACATGCATTAGTTTATTACCCTCATTAACACAACAGAGCATAACTAGAGACAGATAAGCACAGTAACAACAAGTGATTATGCACCCTGAGCACTTAGCGCTTAGAACTATGAGTTAAGTCTAGCATTCATTTACCCTTTAACATAAGTAAAGTACTTAAGAAACAAAATGTATATTCATTACACATAATAATCAAAGCACTAAGAAAAAGCATAACATAAATGACACTGCACAAAAAAAACCATGAGACACCAAATATACATGGTTCACCCCAGGGTGGGGCTATATCCAAAAACCTCTTCACCTCTTTATTATTCGCCAAAATATTACATCCATTCACTCCTATGGACTAAGCCACAGAGTCGAACTCTGTGCACTAAGCATTGGATCCTCCTTCTTTACCTTCCAAAAATAGGTCATATGCATAAAGCCAAAATCTCTTATCACGACACTTAGCACCTTCTACAAAATCACAGTCAAGAACAAATCCTCGACCATATACATTCCTTCGTACAAAGCACTACTATCTACGCACTCACTTTCCAACCCTTCTCTCTCTTCGTCTTTATTTATACTTTACAAAATCTTATAATAAGGCGTAAACATGGGGAAAACCCATGGGTCAACATCCCATATTACAAATCCCAGAGGACCCCTTATTGGGTCCACATCACCCTCAAAATAGGTGAGATATGTGATCTTAGCTCTGTCGCGGCACTCCTACTTCGACTAGCATGTTGAAGTCCCAAAAGTGGGCCATAACCTCCAAACTGATCAAAGTTTCCTCAAAACTTGGTCGATGGCCAACAGGCCCCCAACACTCACCTGTGACTCATCCCAAGTCACTCAGGTCTAGAAAATGCTTCTTCAAAATCCTCGACCTTAACTTGAGCTTCCTCAACTTGTTGCCTCGCCTGAGCCTCCTGCTCAACGAGCTCTTGTACCATCTTCTCTATAACAGGCCCTTCCAAGCATTGTTCTACTGCTGCAACTACTTGATCTAACTGTGAGCCCTAGCTATCGATATCCTTGAACAACTTGCAAGATTCGTCCTGCACAGGTTGTAAATTTTGTGTTACTTCCATCACCTTACCCTGAAGGGAAATGATCTGCTGTTGTATTGTGCATTTCTCCTAGGATCTCTTCATCCTTTCCACTGTTGTGAGCAGCTTCATCTGTGCCTGTAATGAAAATGTCTCTTATTGCACCTCCTGTAACTGAGCCTCTAGCTTCTTCAACTCTATATCCTCGGTGAGGCATTCATACGTCCAGGCGCTTCCAATGGTTATATAACTTCACCAGGGAAAATTCTAAATCTGCGCAGACGTGTTGTTCCAGTGAGGTTCAAACCCTGCGAACCTGCCTCCTGCAAGGTTCTGGTCTGCGAAGTATTCCATCTAGTTTTCTTAACTTCTTGTAGATTTTCCAACTTAGCATTCTTTTTAATGAGATTCCTTGCCTTCTTTCCTGTTATCTAAGTCTCTTTAACTATTTCTAGAATTCTCTTTCCATTTGTATTCTTATCTTCCCCTAGCATAGTGGCTTCGCACTGTTGAGGTACCCTCAAAGGTTCTGAATTTAATACCCCTTTTCTTAACACTTCCTAAGTGGGCACACTTCTCTTTTGGATAGATAGGTCCTTCAAGCCTTCTTGCATTCTTTCAACCTTCATAGCTAATTCTTTTTCTTTATATCTCTCCCGCATTGTTACTTTGCTCTGTTGCTTTAACTTATCCTCTCGTTCTTCTCTTAGTTGGTCTATTATCCTAGCTATGAAATCCCTTAATTCTTGTTTTTTATTTTATGTATCTTCTTCCTCTACTTTCCTTTTGATTTGATCCTTCTCAATCCAATTCTTACCTAACAAAAGTGGGAAAGGGGCGTTGTCCTCAACAAACCTAATGACTTCAAATTCTTCTTTAGTCGATGTTCCATGAAAAATAATAGGTATAGTAGTTACTCTTCCACATAATGTTATCATATTGCATAATGTTATCATATTGCCCTTAAACAAGCCTATCCTTCCTAAAGAAGGTATCACAGTAGGATTTCCCAAAACTTCCCAAGTTTCTTCTATCATAATATTCACTTGTGTTTATTCATCCAAGATTATACAGTCTCTGTCGAAGTCTTCTATTCTTGCACTTATGCATTATTTTTCTTTTAGGCTTTCTGGTAGATTGACATCTTTATGAACATCCGTCGTTTCTTCCAAATGTAATAACATAGTCTGAAATTCATCTGAACTTTTATTTTTATGACTTTTAACATACCCTTAGTCTCTTGACTCTTTTCATAATTTTCTTGTCTTATGTCCATCCCTTCAACTTTAGCAATAATCCTTGGAAAATCCTTAACCTCATGACCAACAACCTTACAACAAAGAAAAATAAGGCCTACCTCATGGAATTCCTTAGCAAGATGTCCCGACCTTATGCAATTATAACACAAAGTCAATCCTTTGTTTCTCTTAAATGTTCCCCAATATTTTTTGTATTGCACACTTCCCCTAGGATCATAGTGTTGGACTTGCAATCTACAAAAATTCTTTCTAAGCTCCTGCATCCACTTATCAGTCCAAAAACTCTTTTTATGCATAGGAATAACATATATTTCTTCATTTCCATTAAATTTATTCAAATCAACTCTTTCTTTCAACTGCTCCCTAGCCTTTAGACTGGGACAAAATCTTTTAACATACTTAAATTCATGCTTTCAAAACAAAACTTTTCACTTATCTTTCTCTTACCAAAGCACAAAGCTTGACTCTTTTAGAATATTACCTCTTTTCTTCAAAACAACTTAGTTTCTTGGCACAAAGCTTCACAAGTCAAGTAGAGTACTGCGCACTTCAGTAGCAGACCTATGCAGAGCTTTTCCTTTAGTTCCCAGCAATCACAGTTTCAGGTCTCGACAACAGAACCATTTGTTGGCACAGGGGTAGACCTAGGGTTCAACGCTTAACAACGCACCAAAAAAACCTCGACTACCGGCCCTTTCGGCAACACCTGCGAAGCAGGTGAAGTCTCACTCGAGGTAGAATCAGGGGGGGTTATAGGACGTAGGTGTCTGTAACCAGGTTGTGACATGATACTGTGATAATATCACTTCATAGAATATTTTGTTAACGCTTAGGAAGTGAACATACATTAGTTTATTACCCTCATTAACACCGCAGAGCATAATCAAAGGCAGATAAGCACAGTAACAAAAAGTGATTATGCACCCTCAACACTTAGCACTTAGCATTGTGAGTTAAGTCTAGCATTCATTTACCCTTTAACATAAGTAAAGTACTTAAGCAACAAAATATATATTCATTACACATAATAATCAAAGCACTAAGAAAAATCATAACAGAAATTACACTACATAAAGAAAACCATGAGACACCAGATATACGTGGTTCACCTCGGGGTGGGGCTACGTCCACAAACCGCTTCACCTCTTTATTATTTGCCAAAATCTTACATCCAGTCACTCATGTTCACTAAGCCACATAGTCTAACTTTGCACAAAATAGGAGATCTATGCACTAAGCACTGGATCCTCCTTCTTTACCTTCCAAAAATAGGTCAGATGCACAGAGCCAAAATCACTTATCATAGCACTTAGCACCTTCTACAAAATCACAATCAAGCACAAAGCCTCAACCACATACATTCCTTTGCACAAAGCACTACTATCTACGCACTCAATTGTTGATCCTTCTCTCTCTTCCTCTTTATTTATACTTTACAAAATCTTATAATAAGGCCTAAACATGGGGAAAAACTATGGGTTGACATCCCATAAAATCATTACAAATCCCAAACAACCCCTTACTAGGTCCACATAACCCTCAAAATAGGTGAGATTCATGATCTCAACTCCGTCTGGGCGCTCCTACTTCGACCAACGTGTCGAAGTCCCAAAAGTGGGCCAAAACCTCGAAACTTACCAAAGTTTCCCCGAAACTTGGTCAAGGGCCAACAATAATCACAGAAGAGGATGGTGAAAACAAGATAAAGATCGTGCAGCGACACACTGAATACATTTGCATGAAAAAATTTAGAAAATCACTGGTCCAAAGTTTACAAGAAATATTCTTCATTACTTACTGAAGAAACGAATCTTAATATCGTATAGACGTCTAGGATAGTCTGAGCAGGATATTTTCCATAAGTATTTGACACAAAGGAATTAGTAATATGGTGTACTAAAAATTTTGAGAAAGACCAAATGATTAACAAAATGAATGGGCGCTCATTGATTTCTTTCGGGCCACCTAATTTCAATCAGATGCTTAAATGGTTGAATCCAACTGAAATATTTAAAGTCGAGGAAGCCAAGAATTTGATCAAAGATGAAAATGGTGGAAGATATATATTGCCATAGTTCATAGAGGATCCTCAATAATGTCGGAGGACTTATATTTAATATAGGTTAGTCAGCTCAAGAAACCCTACAAAGAAATTGCTCGGTTTTTAGCTAGAATCCACTTCTACTATTCCCAGGTTGGCTATGTATATCTTGTATTACTTTGTTCGAGGAAAAAGAGTTTTTTATTGGTGAAGGATTATATCCACAGAAATAACATCTCAATTGTTGAACTTTAAGAAAGACAAAAAAACTTATATGTCTAGGTATTTAGTTTCTGCTATCATTGATAGCCATGAATTTCAAGGGCTCCATATTTCAAAGCAAGTTGATCTCATGACAGGCTCGGTTTATACTTGGTATTCGAGTCTATGGAATCAAAGAGGAATGTACCACTTCTATGAATTTTACAACTATTTCCTTTCTCCTTTCAAAAAATTAATATTTGGGGAAAGTACTTCAAGATTGTCATTAGAAGAAGCATCATTTTTAAATTATAGGGGAGTAGTTGAATACAATGAATATTACAACATTGTCAGAATCTAATTTTTTCATGTGGAAACTACTTATCTCCCATTTTATGTGTCTGATAAAATGTTCATAATAGAAGTTTGCAGACAATATGAATTCTAGGAAATTTCTTTGCTCAAAGAAGGAAAAAAAAGTTTATTCAATTACCATGGAGGGTTAGTGAGATTAT
This sequence comes from Picea engelmannii, assembly GCA_009831015.1. Taxonomy (NCBI): domain Eukaryota; kingdom Viridiplantae; phylum Streptophyta; class Pinopsida; order Pinales; family Pinaceae; genus Picea; species Picea engelmannii. The sequence goes on along the minus strand of ML781379.1, from coordinate 132,006 downwards.
GGTTAAGAATACCTCGAATATTGATGAATTTTTTGTTCTATTTGAGCCTTATAATATAAAGGTGGTCGACTGCGTGAAAGGGTTTGATCCACAACAATGTTTTATGAATCATATAATTTCCACTAGTTTTAGTTGCTCATATATTAACACATACATATATGAGGAGGAGGAGAACGAAGAAAATAATTCTCAAGAAAAAATAATTTAGGACCTTGAAACTATATAAGCACAAATGAGGCATATAAACAACATGGAAAGGTCACAGGTGAAAAAGGTTCTAAATCCTAAAGTTCATCTCAAAGAAATGGCACTCTAAATCGGCATACCCAAAACATTGTAGAAGAGAAACAAAATTCTTTAATCAATCATTCAAGGGGTGATGATGATCCTAATCACGGTGAAAATAATATTGAGTCAACCCACAAACTACCATATTTTAATAGAAAAAGGCTTAAAAACCAAGAAGAAACAGAGCAATGCATACCTAAGGATGATATCCTTTTGCAAGATATGGACCTTGATGCTGACAGAGAAAACATTGAATTCCTAGAAGAAGAGTGAAGAACTCGACCAGAAAAGGAGCTAATTGTCCAAGAAACCAATTTTGATTAAGAGGGGTCATTAACCCTCCACAACACATCATTTGATAAGGAACTAAAAAATCTAGTGTTTGAAAGTGTAAATTCAAGAGGAAAATAGGTAAAAGATTTAACAATGGAATGAATCCTGGCGGCTTGCCTGAATCCAATTCTAAGTGGCGAGGAACAACCACTTTACTTGTTGTAGTAAGAAAATTCGTTGAGGAAAACATCAAAAAGATAATGTCTTTTGTCCTTGAAGCCTAGGATATCAATAATAATATTATGACTTTTGGTTCAAATTGCACAGTTTCAAATTTTATCTCCAGACTGATTATGAGAATGAAGAAGGACTTTACAAGGATGTTGTCACTACTTTTATTCTGAAGATCGTGAGCATGACAGAGTTGAAAAGAAAGGAATAAAATTATCCTTCTCAAGTGAGGGTAAATCAACTTAAAGCACGTTGGATTAAGAAAATAAAAACTTTGAAGGAACTGTTGGAAGAATGCAATGAAGTAATTTCTAAAAGGGAGACTTTGTATCAAAAATAGAATGAAATTGATTTAGATGGAAACATCATAGAATTACATGACCCTAAATTAATTCTAAACTCTGCATTTCTTACAAGGGAGAAATTTGAATAACACATGGAAATACTCAAAAGCTTGTTCACGAAAAAGTTTAATGGTATAAAGAATATAATGAAGATGAAATCGATAATTGGTTGGTTAGTTATTCATACAAAAATGAGTATATCGAAACTTCATTACATCAAATATCATTTGATTTAAGGGAGATGGAAAGTACTTTTCTTTATATAAGGATTAGACAAGAGATTAACGTCGCCCTAATGAAGGATTATATCAAAGAATGGTTAAAACAAGTCTTGTTAAAAATAATCGAAGAAGATAAGTTGGGAACTGTTGAAACCAACCAACCAACCACAACAATGAATAACATAAAACACACAACTAGCAGCAAATAATGAGAGAGAGAGTCTATCACAGTAAGCCCATACTAATCACATTCTTTCTTTCTTTTTCAAAAGTCAACTAGTTGTATTTATTCTTTCATTAGAAAAGCATAACTGAATTCTGATAACTTCTCCTTTTCTTCTGTCCAAATTTTTTTGTTTGTGCTCTATCCCAAATTTACATTCTCTTCTTCATATTTCTCATATATATTTTATGATTCACGGGAGCCCCAATCACGGTCCATTTATGGACAAATGCCTTAAAATTTCTAAGATTGTAAAAGACTATCATTTTTGAGAAATACCACGGAGCTATTTCAGAGTTGATTTTGACTATATTTTATAACTCTAAGTTTTGAATATAAGATATTTGAAATCGACTTATCAAATTTTGTTTTTTATCTTTACAAGAATTACTCTTTCAAAGTTCTCTTGTGTGTTGGACCATTTTCCCTTTTTATTTTGAATGTGATCAGAAAAACCTGAAATTGTGATGGATGTGAGAATTTTTGTTATTTCCTCTAATTTATGTATTTCCAACAAATGTGATGTTCAAGATTCCTAGTCCACTTCTCAGGAACTCTTATATTTTATACTATTTTAAATTTTGTTGAGCAATAAAGTTTTGGGTTTTTCTCTAAAGCGGCATCCTACATCATTTTATTGGCATTCAAAAGAAAATCTTTGAAAAATTTAAAGAGGAGTACCACCTCTATAAAAACACAGAGGGACTTATATCCTCATGAGGTTGTCATTTGAATATTAACATATTCAAATGTCAACAGATCCGAGCTTATTGAAAGAGGGGGGTGACTCTCTCTTTCACCCAATTGTGTTCCCTACTAATTACCATAAACATCTAGAACAAGAACAAAGAAGAGCCATAGCCCCAATAAAAAATAGAGAGGACATATGTCCATTGAATTTAATGCATGTTGTTGTTAGACTACATAATAACACACTTCATAACATTTTTCACAAGTGGAGGGGGGGAGTGTTGGGGAAAGGGGTGGAACTTGCAGCAAAACAGACATAAAATTTTGTAGATAATCGAAGAGGGACTAAAGTTTTTAATACATAGGTGCATAGATGATTTTAGGGGCTAAATTTTTCCATTGGGATAATTTTCCATGTTTTCCCTAAAAAATGATTCACCAATTTCCTTTTTTTATTAAAATGATTCGCCCAAATTCCATAGAATAAAATTATTTTACCTTAAAAATTGCCAAAATGTTATAGAAACTATATAAAATATTTACAAATTTGAATATTTTTACAAAAATATCGCCAAACATTTTACATTTTTCATATTAAGGACTAGTAAGATTATCTCATGTTTCTACATTTTAATATAAATTTCCATCCTTAAAATCATCCCTACATAGGTGGTTTCTAAAGACATTGTTATGTCACTTAAGAAAAGTGCATTGTGATTAGAACATCACAGTGCATATTGGACCTTGATATCTTCATATGATATCAATTCAATCACTTGATCATAATGACCCAAGAGGTATATTATATATATCCTCAAGATTTAACTAATTTCCATAGAGTCTGAAATATCTTGTCCACATGTAATTATCGATTGTTAGAGTTGACTCTCCTAAATCCATTCTATCGAGTTGACTCAACAAGGATGCTCGACTCGATCATCCATGCATCCAACTTGTATTCGATTGTTGGGTTTGTCAATTTACCTCCTGACTATATTTTACTATTAATCGACTATCCGACCAACATGCATGTCGACTACTCAATCGACTGATGTAGAGATATGGTCGTTCACGCAACCGAATGTATCCAAATATAGGTCAACCACTCGACTGATTGAATCCAATAAAATTGTGATGAACCATCAACACTTGATGTTCCAACACCCCCCTGCCCCCCCCCATTATCACATGCCTATAGAGATTCAAGAGTTGAAATTACATCATCATGACACCCCCCCATAATTGCATCTTCACGAATCCCAAGAATCATATGGAGCTTGATAAATATAGCTTCAACTAAAGGTTTGGTGAAGATATCTACAACCTGGTCATATATTCTGCAATTTTCAAGAGAGACAACATTCTCATGAACCAATTGTCTCAAATAGTGAGCATGAAGCTCAACATGCTTCATCTTACTATGGGAAATAGGATTGTTAGAAATGTATATGGCACTTTGGTTATCATAGTAGATTGTAGTCGAGGTATGAATAGGAAGGCCAAGTTCACCCAAAAGTTGGCGTATCCATACTGCTTCGGTATCTGCTTGAATGGCACCATGATATTCTACTTTTTTAGTTGAAAAGGAGACTAGATTATGTTTCCCGCATGACCACACAAATGGTCTAGTGCTAAAAAAAACACATATCCAAAAGTGGACTTTCCATCATCACTGTTACCATCCAAATCAGAGTCGATGAAGCTGACCAATGAATATGAACTTCGACAATAATTGATACCAAAATGAGTGGTACCTTTCGTTATGGATAAAATCTCATGTGTGGAAAGTAATATCTCCCTAGGATCTACCTATTGATGCTAGATTGACATAGGGATAAACTTCAATGCCTTTCCTTTATACTCAAGAAATTGGATTTATGACTAAACTAAGAAGTGGTAGAAATAACACACATTTTCTTGAATTTTGTCCTTCATATATCCTCACTGCTACAAATATGAATTTCCATCTCCAATCTCCACAACCTATTTCCTGCACACAAAAGACAAGAAATTATTTCCTACTTCTCTTCTTAGTGTTATAATCCTAGATCTACCTTGGATCTAACCTGATCTATAATGTAACAAATCATATATGAATATTTATGCATGAAAATAAACATTCATAGGGGAAAACCAATGATCTATTAATATGGATAAAAAAAATACATCAAAACAATTACCTCATGATGTAGATGCAATCCTATTTACCCCTTGCTCCTTTATCCTCCTCAACTCTTCAACCAAGCTAGGAAAATTGACTTCAATTGATGTAGATGGAGAAGCACCTTTGAATTTTGGAAGCATATATATGTAAATGATTTTTCTCCCTCGTGCTCAATATTTTCCTTCTTTATATAGATCCATGGAAGAGGCTCGGGAGAGCTTCTATATATTCTATAGACCAATGGATACTTGAATGATGTTATTTCCAAGGCTCATTCCATGAAGGACCAACTCATCCCTCACTCACCTCTTCAAAAATTTATGAATCTAGAAGGTTACAGAGGGTGTTGTTGGTTTCACTATAGCTGACTAGAGACTAGTTGCTTGTTGTCAATGTATGACAAGAGACACCCTTCAAAAGTGACCTAAATCTTAAGCTAGATTTGTGTATTTTCTTTCATCTTCTTATTGATTCCCTTCTGGCCTTGTAGGGTGGAAATTAAGGCTATAATAAATTCCCCCTAATGTGTGACGTTAGGAAAGGAATGGATGGTCGAAACACATTAAAATAAAATAGTATCCATGAGGTAGTGTGAGGATAAAGAAAAGAGGTATGGTGGTAAAAGAGTACTTGCAATCTAACACCAAGGATAAAATCATATATAGATCATCCCCAAGGTAGACATACTCAGAATCTAAAGAGTATCAAAGCATGGCTTCCAAACAATACACCATGGATCCATGAAATGAAATGAAAGAGCATGGCCACAAACGAATACACAGTGGATCCATGTCATCAATAATATCATAGCCACAAGCCAATATAATGTGGATCTATGTCATCAATAAGATCATAGCCATGAGAAAATACATTTTGGATATATGACACATCATATACATCAGGAAGATAATGAGCATTGAGGAAAGTGCCCCCAAAGTCTTCAAAGTACTCATATACAAGTGATATACTACATTGCAACTTGGGAGGGGATGTTTTAAAGGAAGGAGGTGGTCCCAAACCCAAGGTCTTCATCCCAAACCCCAATGGTATGAATCTACAACATGTGAATATATGAGTTGATTTTGAGCATGGTAGAAATTCTTTGATTATTGGCCATTGATGTAAACTATTAACACATATAAGGGGACCCACCAATGAGGAAGATGGACCCCAAGGCACCTAGTATAATCTAGCGAGTGTGAATAGAGGATCGAATGTTGAACACTCATAGAATCAATCGATCAAGAGTCAATAATGTAAACGTATTATTGATCATGAGGAGGCCTACCACTAAGGATTGCAAGATCCAAGGTATTAGTCAGTTTCTAGATCTCTCTCCTAGATAATGTGCTAAATTCGATAGGAAGAAATCCATTGAAGGAGGGCCTTAATGTATTCCTCGTCAATTGACATGAAACATACACCAAGAGATGATGTGAAGAGAGAGTCACACAGTAAAAATGACACATATATGGTCGATGCAGAAACTCAACAAAAAAATAGATGGTCGACTTAGGCTTAAACTTCCCTTAAAAATATAGCACTACACAATGGTGACTTGGCAGTGAGACACAAGATTTGGACTAGTATAATGCAACAACACAGGAGGTGTTGAAGCACTCTCAATGATGATTAGAAGAGTAACTAGTTGGAGGATTATCTCTAACTCATATCACTAAGATGGCTTCTAGGAAAGATAAAACCCGATTGTATGATGATGACTCAAACAAGTGCCATGTTCAAGGGTGAATTGACTGATTATGCCATTTCGATAATAGATCAATGGTAAAAAAAAACCACCCTTTTTTTTATTTTGTTTTGTTTTAGTGTCTCCTTCATGGTTTAAAGAGTGCATAAGAGAGATAAAAGTGTGCTTGATAGTGTCTTTTTCATTCAATTTTAATGATCTCAAAAAAGAGATACAAGTTTACTCTAAATGTGTCTTTTTCATGTCTTTTAACGAGTCCAGAAAAGAGGTAAATATTTACTCGATAGTGTCTTTTTTGTGTCTTTTTACAAGTCCAAGAAAGAGATAAAAGTGTACTCATATGGAGAGAAAAAGTGGCTTAACAACATTCTCCTATGTTCCAAGTGCATAGAACTGACCTAAGCACAATGAATGCAAATGGTAATGGCTAGTAAGGTCCACTCTTAGCATTTGTTCTCTCCATGGTTAGGCAGATGCGAAACAGAGGCCAAATAATGATATAGGTGGATGACCAAAGGCTACTGCAATAGTGGTAAGTGGGACTTTGAAAAAAAACAACACAGTGATAGTGTGCATGACGCAAGCAAAAAGTTCATAGGATACCATTAAGAAACATGAAAATTTCGGGAACTCCCACCGAATATGGCCAGAATATAGATGGAGAGATGGAAATGAGTCTCAACATCAAGTCATTGTGGGACTACAGGAGGGTTACCAAGCCTACGATAAACTTTTGCATGGACACCAAATGGAAATGCAGGTGCTAACCAGAGCACCCATGGAGACTAGGGACTACCGAACAAGTTACGACATGCAAAAATGGAGTGGCTAATGTTGAAACCTGCCGGAATTGAACCTAAGGCATATGATGGAAAAATGGATGGTTAATAATGCAAATCATGGATGTAGGTAAAAACCTATATCTATATTCTTATGTGGGAACACGTGCCTCAATTTCAATGAAAATATTTGATTTTGTAAAAAATTCCACGTAATCATGTCAACACATGTAAACTAGATTCCAGGGTCAAATTGTGTAGTGAAATATCAAAAAAAGAAAATATTTTTGGATTTTTTGGATATGATATATGAAAAACAAAAGCACTCACACCACACACCTATGTGCAAGGAACTAATCATATTGATCCTTATGCCAAGTAGAGCCCATTTCTAGGCTCTGACCAAATATCTTTTTCATAATTGATGAACTCAAGAGACGATGTTAACATAATATGGCTTACCATGCCGCGACCATGACACATAGGAATGAATTTATACAATCAAAGATACTCGTATTGAGTCATTTTATGAGCTAGGGTGGCTCCTTTATGATTCCCATCAAATCATGAAGGAGGTATGAAACATAAATCTTCTAAAGAAGGGGAACCAGAGAATTTTTTGAAGGGGAAGCAGAGAATTCTGTGGCAAGTTCTGAAAAAGAAATATGAGACAAAAAAGGGTCAAGACTAGGGCTTTCATTGGATGCTCTGAAAAATTCCCCCAGTCTCGGATCAAGATTCATCATTCCAACTCTCATTAGTTCAAAATTAGGACAATATTATTGATGCATCACCTCATCCTTGGGATTATCTAGGGATGCCATGACATCTAGGATGGCGTTATCTGAAGCAAACTCAATATCTAGGAAATCATGTGAAATTAGAGAGTCAAATGCCCATACGGGAAGATTAGAATGATCACACTCCATATGAGGATGGAGTTGTTGACTACTATCAATTGATGTTAATGGGATAGTTGGATGAACAAACTAAACCATAGTGGATGGCAAAGAAGCTCCATAAGATTCAACATCCTCAGGATGATGTACCACCCAAGGATCAACAGACCTAAGGGATTCTCTGGTAAATGATGAAATCATATTGACAGGAGAAATGTTTGCAGCAGAAGGTGGGGGGGGAGGGGAAATTTTTCCATAAGTGAATAATCCTTAAACATCCCCGCACCAACACTCATGTAATATTGTTGGGTATCACTGAAAAATGGTACATTAGACCCCGCATTGGATCCAAGGCCTGGGGTACAAAATGCAATTTGATCGATTGTCACTATCTTCCCTTGACGAGAGAAGTGTAATATCCTAAATACCAATGAGACAAATATACTCATCTCATTGAACCAAGTGCACCCAAGTAATAAGTTGTACTCAAGAGGTGCATCGACGACCTCCACAACAGAAAAGATATTCTTACCATCTAACTCGATGGGTAAGGAAATGATTATCCCATGGGGATGGAACATATGTCCATCAAATGATTTTAACAGTGTTGCAGAAGTGTCAAACTTAGGAGATCTGAGGGCCTTCCAACAAGACATAAACATAATACAATTCGAGGCTCCTTCATCAATCACAGTGTGAAGGATATTTTTCCTCATTGTTCTTACTTTGATATGGAAAGATATTTGATGGGTAATCCTATGATGAACCTGATCAGAATAAAAGGTTATCAAAATCGACCCCGATGGATCAACCTTTCCTATGGAATACATCAAGGCATTCTATCACGTTGGGCAACTTTGGAGAACTTCAAGTGCAGACATGGCACAAAGTTCCTTGGCCAAGTCTTCCACAATATTGTAGTTCTAGGTGGCCCGTGAATTGGGATTGTGAGTTGTTTGTCAAAGAATTCCCTTCGGGGGGAAAAGAGGTGTGTCAAAAAATGGATTCTCAATCTAAAGAGGGCCATTAAGATGGGAAGAATATGTTGATTCATGAAAAAAAAGAGTAGTCTCACATTTTTCATAGTTCTTGGCTCACTTCTACATGTTGACCCTCTGGTCACACATGAAAATTGTGTCATTCAAGGAATACACATCATGTTGAGGGTTACCTTCCATAGCCCCTTGTAGAGGGGAAGGATTTGTTGCAACCATGTGTTGAGGTTGAGGGGGGAAAGGATGAGTTAGGAAAATAGGTTGTTGGGGTCCCCTTTGTTGACCCAGATACTGATGGAACTCATCCTTCCTAGGTCACTAATGATTAGGGTGGTCCTCCCCAGAAATCGTGCAAGGGAACCAACTCTTTTTATTCTCTTTCGTGCCTACCCCTAGATTTTTTTGGGTGGAATCAATCCCTTATTCAATGTTAGAATTATTCCTTTTGTTCCTTTTCATCCTTCCTCCAGTTTAATGAGTATTCTTTGATTGCATGGATTACACCCAATTCACCTCGGAGGTCTGAGTAGGGACTTTTGTGGTTTGAGCATTAGAGCCAGAATATGATGGGTGTGACAAGATAGACATGTGACCCATGTGGGTAGCCAATTGGCCCATAGAGGCATGGGAAAACGAACCTACCACACCATTGGCATGGGGTCCTAGGTTTGGATTTTTTAGGATTTGTCAATGGCCTAGGAGCATGTGAGATAATATCATAAAGAGTGTATAACTGAGAGTAAATCAAATCTATGTTCTAGGCATGAATGATGGCTTGATCTTCAGAATCCACCCCGACCATAGCTAAGTCTTTTGCAATGGGTAGTAGGAAGGAATTTACTTTGTGAACCAATCCATAAGGAGTTTTTCCTCAATATGGGTCTTAGTCATCCTATGCCTTCACCTCCACTCATGTATATGATCATAAATGTGAGTGGCAGTATCTGGTTGTAGATGTGTCAAGATAATTGTTCCAATCTCATATTGTATGGGTAATTAATAATGTTTTAGAAACATCATTTCCAGGTCATTAAAATTTTTAAAGGAAGCACCTTCTAGGTCAATGTACCATTTTGTGGCACTTCCGGTCAGGGATCTTTAGATAATATGCAACTTCACTCGGTCATCCATCAAAGAGTTAGAATAACACCACAAATGATATGTCATAATGTGTTAGGAGGTGTCTTCTCCCATCTTTCCATCAAATGTTTGCATGTATGATGGTATATTAGAAGGCATTACCAACCATGAAGGGTTGTGGGAAATAAGGTCATTTTTCAAACGTGACAAGTTGGGAAAGTCTAATATTGCAAGGAAGGGAAACGATGTGTGAGAAAATGAATACTAGGAGGAACATGAAGTTCCTAATGTACCATATGAATCTTAAGGTCCCCCTATGGTCGTACTATCGGGGGGCTAAGGAATTCCATAAGATTAAATACCCCTAGGTATTGTGGCACTTCCATGAGCATGATTTATCCCAGGACCAAACATGCCCCCGAGGGTGTTTCCCCCCAAGGTAGATGTATACCCTAAAGGAAAAGTTTTCCCAAAACTAGTCCCAAGGAAGAAACTCCTAGGACAGGAGTTTGGAATAAAGGGAAAGACTCCCCATTGTTAAAAATTACCCCCAATGGACATGCCCCTAGGGAAAGGTATGATAACCCATGGAAAGTTAAATCCTCCTGACATACTATTTCCCCCATATTGATTAGGGAAAACCCCAAAACCACTAGGAATGTTCCATCCAAAAGGTAAACCAACACTTGATGATGTCGACTTGCTCATAGGAATTGTGGAGGTAGAAGGAAATCCACCCCCCATGACGAAACCAAGGCTCATCCCCCCACTGGAAGAAGACCCAGATGCTGGCATCAAAATGGATGGGATGGGCATAGGAACACTCGGTAGATTGATAAATGGAAAATAAAATATGGCTAGTGTCCCCAAAATAGAGGCACCCATAGAAAATGACATAGATAATCTAGGTCCAATGGTGCTCAGGGAAGGTAAAGTGGACATCATGGGGATGCCCCCAATCCTACTTGCAGATGGGATCGATGGTTTAGCTACACTGGACAATGCACTTGGTCCTAACATGGTGTGAGGATCACTAAACAAAGAAAATGTTTGACTAAAAAGTTTCGTTGCCTGGATAAGTTTGGGTGCTTGAGGATTAGTCAAAGGAGGGTTAAATTTTGGTGGAGGAATTTTGTCAACTACTTCCGCTTCAACCAAATCAATCTCCTCAAACCAAAGATGGGACTCTTCTAATTTTTGGTCACCTATGTCACGCTGCTTGAGAGGTGGTTGCACCTTGGTGATTGGCTCTAGTCCTTGTAATCGATGAGATCGATGCAGTGATTCATCCATGGTGAAAATAATATGTGTAAATAAAATATAATTCAACCTAAGGTTGACGTAGACATGGAACCAAAGATCACACCCCTAAAAAATATTCTACAACAACAAGCAAACCAATGGCTCAAGGGGCCTTCTGAAAACCAACCCCCTAGGGGAGATGATGTCCCCACAAGATTGACTAGTGAAGGTATAAGGAGCAGGTACGATCAACAATGTGAAACAACCCTTATCAGTGCAAGCACCCTCCAAGGGAACTGAGATCGTGAACAAACATCTACCCCAGGTACTACAGACATTCACATGTCCCACCTGAAATCAACTCTGTAGCTACCTAGGAATGGTCACTAAGGCTACCACCTCATAATCAATGACCGGGTGAACAGTTGTAGGTATGATCACATGTAAGGGAAGGGTAACTATGCTCAAAGCTTCAATGGTGTTATCTCACACACAAGTGTGGTACCAATGAAACACTAGTATACATAGTAATTGAAGTGATACTACAAACACAAAAACAAGCAAAAAGGGGTAATCTCCTTACTTTCCCCGATGCGACCTCATACTTGACTCTTTTTTTAGAGGAGATTCTCAGGAAAATTGTTGCAAAAATGGATTTTACACTCTTTAATGGCTCTAGGTTTAGTTTTGGCGGCCTTGAAGAGTTTACTCTCCAATCCTATTCCAAGGCCCTAAACCTATCTTATGTTGGATTTATAGTAAAGAAAAGAGTCTAGTTGATTTTAGATTTACGAGTCTTTCCTTATGGATGGTGTTTATGTCAAAGGGAGGATGGATGGAACTTTTATGGTGTTTACTCTTGATTCAACTAAAGCAATGAAAAAATGATAATGCACTTGCTCAATTCAATGAATTCTAACTATAGGAGGGAGAAGAGATTTTTTCCTTTGTACGCTTCAAAATGCAACCTCAAACACCAAGCAACCATGCAAAACAAATCAGATCCAAGATTTTTCTAATATCTCAAATCAAACACTTGAAACCATGCATTCTTCTTTTAATGCTTCAAAATCTTATACACATGCAGTTTTTTTTTTGTTTTTGCTTCCGAATATGATGCAAAAAGTTTTCTAATCCAAACAATAAAACACTCTACAAATGGAAAACCAACCAGTCAACAAGCAAGGGATATAGGAAATCGGTGGTGATGCTAAAAGCACCCTCCAATGTCTCTACAATAAGCTCAACCCAAAACTCACTATGAAGGTAGATCTAGCAATGAACACCAATTACAAGAGGGTAAGCAAACCAAATGCAATCAATAGGGGACACTACCAGATCTGATCAGATATGTTGGGTGGACTTTCCAACTTCAATGGATCACTAGACAACAATTAAGTGTTCACAAGAAATCCAAACAAGCCACGCCAACACACTTCAAACCAAAATCGAAGGAAAAAATTGTGACAAAAGGATTCAATCAGAGATAAGATATGCAGAAAAAGTCCAATCATAGATCCTAAAGAATAGAGAAACTATATCTTATCATAGGAGTATGGGAATTCTTCAATTTTCCAAAATTACAGGGGGTGTCGCGGGTCAAGAGACCTGCAATAAGTGACTAGTTGTTTGTCAAAAATGGTGCAACAAGAAACACCCTACAAAATCTTTCAAAAGAGAGATCTAACTTAGATCTAATCAGATCTAAGAGATCCAAACTATGAGGGAGTAGTAGGAAAGAAAACAATCAAATCAAAATAGAGGATAAAAGGGATTATAAACTAGAGAAGAATCAAATATCCTTCCCCAACAGAGTCACCAGTTTTGTTATAGAGAAAATCTCATAGGAAGAAAATAAGATATCCCTAGAATCTACCTATTGATCCTAGATAGATAGAGGGATAGACTTATATTTCTTTCCTTTATACGCAAGCAATTGGATTCATTATTAAACTAAGAAGCGGTAGAAATAGCATACCTTTTCCTAAAGGATGTACTTTTTATATCCTCACTATTGTAGATTTGAAGTTCCAACTCCAACCTCCACAACCTGCTTCATGCACACAAAATACAAGCAATTCCTTCCTACTTCTCTTCTTGGTGTTATAATCCTAGATCTAGCTTGGATCTAACCTGATCTATAATGTAAGAAATCATATCTGAATATTTATGCATGAAAAAAAACATTCATAGGGGAAAACCAATGCTCTATTAATATGGATAATAGAAATACATCAATAAAATTACCTCATGATGTAGATGTATTCCTCTTTTCCCCTTGCTCCTTGCTCCTCCTTAGATCTTCAACCAAGCTAGGCAACATGACTACAACTAATGTAGATGGAGAAGCACCTCTGAATTTTGGAAGCATATATTTGTAAATGATTATTCTCCCTCATTCTCAAGATTTTCCTTCTTTATATAGATCCTTGGAAGAGGCTTGGGAGAGCTTCTAGATCTTATAGAGACCAATGTATACTCAAATGATGTGAGTTCCAAGGATCATTCCATGAAGAACTAACTCATCCCTCACTTACCTCTTCAAAACTTCATGAATCTATAAGTTTATAGAGGATGTTGCGGGTTGCACTATAGATGACCAGCGACTAGTCAATTTTTGTCAATGTATGGCAAGCGACACCCTTCAAAAGTGACATAAATATTAAGATAGAGTTTCATCTTGGATTTCATCTTTTGTTGTATTCCCTTATGGCTTTGTAGGGTGTAAATTAAGGCTATAACACCTTTGACATAGAGGAAAATTTGTTTTACTACTTTCCAATGGCTTTCTTTAGGGTCCTGCATAAACCAAGAAACCACACTAACAACAAAGGAAATGTTAGGTTGACTATGAGTAAGATAAATAATATTGTCGACCAATTGTCGATAAAGTGTAGCATCAACTATAGTTGTTTGATAAGTTTTGGTAATATTTGCTCCAAATTAAAAGGGAGTAGCAGAGGGCTTGCAATCAACCATCTTAAAACGTCTCAACAAATCCATCACATATTTAGACTGAGAAATGAAAAATCCATGACACATTGGTAGTACTTGAAGACCCAAAACATAACGCAAAGTGCCAAGATCTGTTATGTCAAAGGATTAAATAAGTTGTTTCTTCAATATAAGAATGAGATCATTATTATTTCTAGTAATGAGTAGGTCATATACATATAAAACAACATTCAAAGTGTCTACATTGGTATGGAATACATAGAAGATGTGATCAGATTCACAATGTTTGAAACCAAGTCGAAGAAATAAACTGTCGATCTTAGTGTACCAAGCTCGAGGAGCCTTCTTCAAACCATAAAGATACTTCTTGAGTCAAAAAACCGAGGTAGAATATGTCACAAAACCAAGTGGTTGTTCCATGAAAATTTCTTCCAATAGGCCTCCATGAAGAAAGGCACTCTTCACATCCATATGATGGATTTTCCATCCAAAACGAGCAACAAGGGAAAGAATAAGTTGAACAGAGTTCATATTTGCAAAAGGGGAAAATGTTTCAATGTATTTAATGCCTTCCTTTTTAGAAAATCCCTTCACAACGAGGTGTTCTTTATGTCACTCAACAACACCTTTAGAGGTAAATTCAGCCTTGTAGACCCATCGACAATTCACAATGTTCTTTCCTTGTAGCCAATAAATTAAGTCCCAAGTGTGATTCTTCGATAAAGAATCATTTTTTTTTCTGTATGGCCTATTCCCATTCAGGTTATCCTTCAAAACTTAATTAGGAGACACGATCAAAAGTTTCAAGTACACAAGTCATTAAGGAAACGTTGGCATGTTTCTTTTGACTTTGAGTTTGTCGTCTAGAGGGGACATCACCGACATCATCTCCAACAAATTTAATTGTCTCAACAACCCATCAGGGTAGACAATAAATAGGAAAAATTTGTTTCATTGCAACAGGTTGATCATAAGTCAGAGGGTATTTATCCGACAAGCTACTTGAAATAGAGGACGATGGACTAGTTGACTCGGAGGTTGACGGTCTAGTAAAAAAAGGAATGAATATCGAATGTTCAGTCGAAGGATTGGAAAATGGAGTAAGAGAAATAGTGTTGGATATGACATCAAAGGGATCATCTTGCAATAATCCAAAGGAAGAATTCAATAAATTAATGCCAAAATACTTCTCAAGAAAAAAATATTTTGTCTTATAATGATTTTTCATTTGATAGGATCAAATAGTCGATAGGCTTTCGACTCTTCAAAGTAGTCCATCATGATGCAAGAATGACTCTTTCTATCCAAATTACTTATGAAATCATCGAAAATATGAGCCCAAACAACACATCCAAACACATGGAGGTAGTTGATTGAATGCTTCTTTCCACACCATCATTCGACTAGAGTCATACAAGGAACAACTCGAGTGGAGCTGTGATTTAGTAGATAGTTTGCACAATACACCACTTCATTCCAAAAGCAAGGAGGTAGATTTTTATCCTACAAAAGACATCTAGCCATTTCAAATAACATATGATCCTTGTGTTATGTGACGCCATTCTGTTGAGGTGTGTGAGGAACCGACCACTACCAGCCAATACCATATTGAACGAATTATTCTTCAAAATTTTGATTTACATAATCACCACCATTGTCTGATCGTAGGCACTTGATGGGTTGACCACATTGCTTTTCAAAAAAGGCTCAAAACACCTTGAACTTTTCAAAGACAGGGTTCTTGATCTTCAGAAAATAGATCCATGTAAAGCGAGAGAAATCATAAATGAAAGACAAAATATACCTTGTACTTACTAGTGAAGGTAAATTGATGCAACAGACATTACCATGAACCAAATCTAGTAGGTTTTGCGCTCAACATGCTTTGTTAGAGTAGAAAGGTGCATGATGATGATTCCCAAGCACACGACCCTTACAAAATCCTTGAGGAGGAAACACGTTGAGTAAACCAACAACCATGTTCTAAGTTTTCATTGACTGCAAACTTCAAAAATTTAGGTGTTCGAGTCATTCATGCCAAATTTGACTTCATTCATCAGTGTGAGAGATAAAAGTAGTTGGTTTAATGTTAGGTCAAGTTGTGTCACAAAATTTGTATAAATTTTTTGTGGGGTTAAGAATCCCACCGATGACAATCGACTTTCCTTTATTCAAATCATGAACATAGAACTGATTTGGCCAAAATTCAACAATATTCAAGTCTTTGTTCATTTAGCAATAGAAATCAGATTGGAACTAAGGTTTGGCACATGATAGACATCGAAAAATTTCCCATGTCGATAGGTAACGTCACCCAAACCAACAAAATCCAGAGAAAAGTCATAAACAACATATATTTCCCTCTCCTTAGCTTCATTCAACCAGATGAACAAGGAGGAATCCTTAGCCATGTGATGAGTGCACCCAAATTCGGCTACCCATTCATTCTGCGCAGAATGAGACAACGAGGATTGAGAAGTTCCTACTTGGAAGGTAAAATTATTAGTGGGTTGTCATTCAAAGGACACATTTCCTTCTAGGCATTTAGCCTTCTCCTCTAGATCGTCTCTCTTCTTATAGCATAATTTTTCCACATGTCCAACCTTTCCATAGTACTGACATGTCTTCTTCTTTTGATTTCTCTATGGTGCATATGTATGTCCCTTAGGTTTTTGGTTGTGGTATGTATGTTTCTGTGTAGAGGCACAAATCCATACTCTATCCCTGAGATCCAACTTGCTCTTTCCCTTGAGCAAGTGGGCTAGATATTTACCGCCAAGCTTTCCTTATTCAAGAATTATAATCAAAAGGCCACATCAAGCTTCAAAGGTGTAATCCTTACAATCTTCCTTTCTTTCTTTCTAGTTGGTGTGGAAATTCAATACGAACACATCAAATTGTGTTATCAAGTTCATCAGGACCAGTTCAATGAGTTGTCTATTCTTCTTCTAGTATTTCTTTCCACATTCACTCAATTTCAACTGGAGTTCTTTGACGCATGCTAAATATTCCTCTATTTTGTCAAAAGAATGAGGATTGAGAGAGATCAAATATTTCTCTAAGTGCATGACATGGTTCTTGTCTACTTAGTTGAACGATGACTTCAAATTCTTCCATATCTGATGAGGGTAGTTGATTCCACTGAGGTGAAACCAAACCTCCTACGAGACGTAGGTCATGATGACCCCTATAGCTTCATCCTTCTTACCATCAACAATGAACTTTGCTTGATCATTCGTTGGATCTAGAATCACAATCTTTGTATACTACCACAATCCTTTTCTCTTCAGTAGGGTTTCCATATCTATTTCCCATACTACATAATTTGATCCATTCAGAACAATATGATCAATTTTCGATGCCATCTTTTTTATCTAGACATAAAGTATGTTTTCAAAGGCTCCAATCGGCAAACCATCAACCCAAATTCAATCACACAACAAATATGACTCAACAAGGTTTGTAGATAACAGGTCGAGGTTTTAAACCATCATCTATGATACCATGTTGGGGAAAGGGGTGGAACCTGTAATGAAATAGATAGAAAATTCTGTAGAAAATCAAAGAGGGAATAAAATTTTGAAGATAGAGGTGGTGTCTAAAGACATCATTAAAGCACTTAAGCAAAGCACACTATGATAAAAACATCACAGTGCATATTGGACCTTGATATATCCATATGATATCAACTAGATATCTTGATGATAATGACCCAAGAGATCTTCTATTTATGTTCTCAAGATATAACCAAATTTCATAGAGTTCGAAATATCTTTTCCACATGTAACTATCAGTTGTTAGAGTTGACTCTGCTAAATTCACGTTATTGAGTCAGATAGACAAGGATGCTCAACCTAACCATCCATGTGTCCAAATCATATTCTATTTTTGGGTTGGTCGATCTACCGCCCTACTATCTTCAACTGTTGGTCAACTATTTGATCGACATGCATGTCGACTACTAGACCGACTTATGTAGAGATCAGTTCAATCACCCAACCGACTATATCTAGATGTAGGCTAATC
The DNA here is from genome assembly GCA_009831015.1 of Picea engelmannii. Lineage (NCBI taxonomy): Eukaryota > Viridiplantae > Streptophyta > Pinopsida > Pinales > Pinaceae > Picea > Picea engelmannii. The sequence goes on along the minus strand of ML781379.1, from coordinate 113,888 downwards.
ACTCAATCAACTAAATATAAGAGAAGTGTGATGAACCATCAATGCTTTATGTTCAAACAAAAAGAACATAGTTTTTTTTATCCAGATCGATGTCAGTGGCCTCCCACCTATTCCAACTGGCTCATTTTGGCAGTTTTTCGGTTCAATAGTTTTTTCCTAGTTTTCAAGTCCCTGACTTTTGGGGTCATTTTGAGGCCCTAAAAAACGTTTTTATGGATCTCCAAAGTAAACATTTTTATTGCTCACCATGGGAAACATGTGTATTCCTCAGATAGACCTTTCCAATGGGCTATCATGTGCCTAAAACGGAGATCGTATGCAAAAGTTATGACCCCGAGAAGTTGATGTACTAACTTACCCAAACAGGGCCCACATGACTTTTGGCGCTTCATCTCCTAGGGTTAGGTTTTTGGATGTCTAGGATTTTTTACATTCTTGTTTATTGTAAAAATTCCTTGATATCCTCATGGTAATCATCTTTGGCGAATGAGCGCAATCGTCGCATCTCTTCTCAGAGATAATCCGCCACCATTCTAGCAAGCTTGTTTTCTGCTGCATTTTACAGTTTCAACTTATTTCCTTATTGAATAGAAACCAGTTTTGATGTATATTTTTTATTTTGTGTTAAGCATATTTTGATAATGATTTGTATTCATTTCATTCTGCTCATAAAATTTGGATCATTTGTGTTGCTAGTTCATAAATAACCATCTCTTCAAACAAAAATTTATATCTAAGAGGGTGGTTGATGTATATACCATAAAAACCATAGTTTTGTTATGAGGGGAGTTGGAAAGGGCACTCCCATTTATGCTACAACAACTCAAACTTAGTCCAGAACATAAATTGGATTGATCATATATTAATGGATTATGATGCCTTGAAACATGGAAAAATTCAAGTTTGTTAAAAGCTCGAGCTTCTTGAAGGATTATTTTCACTAAGTGAGCTAAGTTTGGATTATTAGGAAGGAATTTATGATGGATTTATCTTATAATGACCATGAAGTCTCCCACTACCAAAACCACAGGAATTCCATGAGATTTTAGAAGCAAGAATCCTTTGAAGAGGGATAAAGACTTGGCTTCGTTATTTGAGGAAATCCCAATGCCCCAAGCATATTTTGTTTCTTCCAGAATCAATGATGACCCTCCATGCATGATACGAAACAGATCAAAGCCATTGAATGGTTGTAATACTCAATACCTGCAAGACAATTCAACAATTTATGAAGGTTAGACAAACTATGGAAAACAATGTAAATGTAAAAGTTGAATAAGAAAAAATGAAAATGAGAAGGAAAAAATGATTAATTAGAAGATAAAAAAATAAAATAGGAGAGAACACTGAGGAATGGGAAAAAAAGGGTCATTCATATTGGCCTTCCCCTTATCCCCCCACCTCTCCCTATTTCTTCCATTGTGTTCACTCCCAAAGGGAATTTTGTTGGCCAATGGAGGAAGATGAATGGAGAGCCAAGAGTTTCCTTTTACTAGAGATTGCTGAAATAAAGAACTCATCCTCATTCGAAGTTGGTTTTCCCATTTGGATTTCCAAGTTAAAATATTTGTGTTTATGGCATGCTTGATTTTATTTCTACGCAAATTTTTTGTGAGTTATATGATGTTTTTATTTATGTTTTTAGTGTTGTTTCCTGTGTGTTAATGGTTGATAGATGGAAGTATAACTAGAGATTCATTTTAATGGACTACTATGAAAATTTCAGAGTGAGAGGATTTTAATGAAATCATACAATCAATTCATTTCATTGAAATGATTAATTAACAACTATACAATACCCATCATTCATTCCACTTTGCATAGAGGTCAATGGCTCTTAAGATTTGTCTATTGCAATTGTTTGGTTAAAATTTCTAATTATGTCCCTTGAAACCAGCAATACATAAATTATTGAAGTCGTTCGACATTTCATGGGTCGTATGTGCCCTCCTATAGGTTGCATGTGCATCCAAAAGATTGTGCATAACATTGACAGGTCATATGTATCTACTGGACCATATCCTATATGGTGGGATATTATTATGCTTTCCTAGACCATGGGTTGAGTGGATTGTTGTATCTAGCAATTGAATGATTGAATTGAATAGCATATGCAAAAACTCTCATACCAAGAAAATATTTGAAGAAATAATATTTATAACCCTCTTAGAGGAGGACAAGGATTTTTCCCCCGTTTTTTAGAGTTAATGGAGTTCAACATTTTTTTAGAAATATAGAACTGCAAACTCTATTTTTGGGCTAGTGTGTTTCTTTAAATCATCATTGAGTGTAACAAGTTTGCAATGGTATAGTTGATTTGTCATTTTGAAGAGAAATATTTAATTTTTTATTTAGTTTTGAAGGAGGATTAGTTTAAGCTAAAGATGTGATACTCCTTGTTATGCATAGGAGTATAATAGTTGGTTTCTAATTTCAAAATGCATCAATGGTACATTTTCAGACGTGTCTCATTAATTTCGTAGTGAACAAAGTTTGAGAACCAATGTGATACTGTAAATCCTAATAGGGTATAACAAATTTGTAATGATATACTTGGCATTTCTCTATGAAGAGAAACATTGGGTTGCTAGGTACCCATGAAGGGAATTGTCTTCTCTCCCCAAGCATTTTCTTGTGGCCTTTGACACAATTACTAGATTTATGTATGATGGTATTGAGGGACATAATCATACAAAGAAAAAATAAAATATGAATGAAGAAACTGAAGTGAGAATTTGGAATTGAATCAACTAGGTGTGTCTTTTTCATCTATTCGAGATAGGAGACCAATGGGGAAAGAGGTTTTGTATTGTTTCCTTGAAATTGTGAAGCAAATACTAGAGGGTTGTGCTTCTATTTAGTTCCATAGCAAGAGAGAAATTTCTCAGGAAAAGCCAGTTTGGAGAATTGTTCATAGAATGCTAGAGCATAGGTGGAGTTATTGTTGGACTGGGCATATATCTTCATCATAGGAAGGGTGCATATTTCTTCCACTATTGGCTTTGGCCTGGGCATTTCCAAGCCTTGAATACAACCAACAGAGAAATTCATGCACAAAGCATTGATTGGTACTTGCCTTGGCCTTAAATAGTCAACTAGTAGACCCATCCTTAGATGTCATAGAAGAGAAAAGAGTAGGGAAGTTGCACTCAAAATTGCATTGAGCTTAGGATCCCTAGAGATCAATTATGAGAATAGAGTACTCAACATCCAATGGATTTAGAGACCTAACATTGATTTCCTATTTGAGAATAGAGACTTTCAATTGCATTGTCATATTGTTTCTTATGTGCATGATACATAGATAAAGGATCCAACCAATCAGTATGAAGTAGAGGTTGCACAGAGAACATGAACCTTACATCAATCAGAAGAACAAAGGTCATTGTACAGGGTAGAGGAATAGATACCTAGTATCCTTTCTAAAGATAGATTTCTGTGTACAAGACTGAGAGAGATATCATAAACAAAATTCCATAAAGGATTTGTGGTGGTGAAGCGAGTGGGATATAAGTCTCTAATTTATTGATCATAAGGTATTAGAGAAATTGAATCATTGACTGTGATGTAGTTTCCAAAACATTGCAGAACTCAACATGGGTAAATAAAGCCGAGAGAGATTAGAATACTTAAGGGCCACCAATTCCCAGCTTCATGAAGAGAACCATCACTTGAAGGAACATGTTTATATATTTAGCTAGAGGATGGAAAATAGGGAGAAGAACCTTGAGACCTCTGCCAAACTATTTCCATTGCTCAAGAAGAAATTTGATGAATTCCAAGACTCCCTCACAACTATCATTGTAGATTGGGACAAGAGTAGAGTTCAACTTGTACACTTGGGGAAGAAGGTCATATAGAAGGATAGTTGGCAATAGGAAAAGATCACTCAAATAAATACTTAGCTACAATAAGAGTCGGTATATAAGAAGGAGTATTGGAAAATATACAAGTAGTTATCCAAGAGCACCATGAAGCAAGGCCACCTTCCATTGCCATTGTTGAATCCAACACTATGACCGAGACAACTCTAGTAAGTTAAACTTCCATAGACATTTTTCAAGAGTAGCTTGGTGAATTTTAAAAGAATAGTAGAGGCATTAGTGCCAATCTCTTAAGGTACATGGGATATGATGGACAAGGGATAGGTAAGAGAAGACAAGGCATCCTAGGTTGCATTATAGTTGCACCAAGGGCCAAACATGAGGGTGTGGGTTTTGATGGAAGAGGAAAAAATCCTATGACTATGAATAACAATTTTCTGAAGGTGAAAGACATGATAGAGTTGGCCTGATCATTAGGAGAAAGAGAATCAATACATGAAGGTGGCAGCCCACTACCACCTCAGCCTTCTTGTTGCTAATTGAAGAAGGGAAATGATGAAGAAAGTGCAAGGATTCAACCTTCACTAGTACTTAGAATAAGTGGAAATCCAATTAGTCGACATAACAATAAGAAGAAGACCAAGAGGTCTACCTCAAACAAGAAAACCCTTGTTTTTCACTACTACAAGAGGAAAGGCCACAACACTATCAACTATTGGTATTTAGAGATTTTCTCATTTTGTAAGAAGAAAGGACATCTTCAGGCATCTTGTTGGGAGAAGCAAGCCATATGCCACAAGCCTAAATGTTTTTAGAGGAAGAAGGATTTTTTTTTTTATCCAATAAAATAGTAAACCCAGAGGCACAGGAAGAGAAGGACTATTTCAAGCAAATCATACAACAATGCCAAGAAATTTTTCCACCATTGCAATTTGAGTGGTCATCGGGAAGCAAAGTGTTGGAAACTTCATCTAGAGATTCACCCCATAAACCAAAAAAACAAGAGAAGAGTGTGGAAAGTGAAGATTGAAGAATATGGAGAGATGATTGCATCTCCAATCCAAGGAGAAATAACTATCCAAGGAGCTATAGTTTCACAGGAGGTCAATGAAACCAACAAGGTGAACACAGAGATGATGCCAAGGAAAGCCACAATCCAATGGTAGTTTTTGACATTTCATTTGAAAAACCCATTCTTGAAAATGTTTCATATATTTCTGCATGGTAAAAAAAAATTAGGGGAGTTCTTGAGAACTCAATGACATGCTTGCAAGAATGTGCAAGCACCAAAGAGTTGTTTCCATGAAAACAAGAAATTGATCCTAGCAAGAGAACATAGACCACACTTCCCTTATGGAATTGTTATATGATGGAATGGTATGCTAGGATCACATTAAAAATGCAACAATATTCAAGTTGGCTTCATTGAATACCAATATGGACCATCTCCATGTCTGATAAAGACATGGGAATGGGTGTTAATTGTAGAGTTCAGTTTTGGAGATTACTCAGAATTGAGAGTCAATGAGCATACTTATGCATTGTAGGAACAAGCAAGCCAAGAACTAGAGCTAGAACCACAACCAAGAGCAAAGCTAGTGGCTAGAGCCACAAGCCAGAGCCAGAGCCAAAGCCAAAGTCAGAGCCATGTTCCAAAGAAGTAGATAGAAAGCACATTGATATAGATTGGTTTCCTTTGAGATTTTGGGGACCAAAAATCCTCTCAATGGGGAGGTGTGATCCAAAATGGATCTGAACCAACAAATGGTTGTAAGAATCAATACCTACAAGATAATTCAACAATTTATGCAGGTTAGACAAACTATAGAAATAAACATAAATGTAAAAATTGAATAAGATTAAATGAAAATGAGAAGGAAAAATGGATTAATTAAAAGATAAAAGAATAAAATAGGAGAGAAGGATGAGGAATGGTAAATAAAGGTTCATGCATGTTGGCCTTCCCATTAACCCCTATCTCTCCCTATTTCTTCCATTGTTTTCACTCTCAAAGGTATTTTGTTGGCCAAGAGGGGAAGATGCATGGAGAGCCTTGTACTAGAGATTGTCAAAATGAAAAAGTGAGTCACATTCAAAGCTCGTTTTCTCATTTGAGTTTTCAAGATAAAATCTTTGTTTTTATGACATATTTGATTTTATTGTTGTATAAGTTCTATGTGAGTTATATGATACTCTTATTTATGTTTTCAGTGTATTTCAAGTGTGTTAATGGTTGTTAGATGGAGTTATAAATCCAACTTCATTTTAATGGATTCCTATGAATATTTCAAAGTGAGAGGATTTTGATGACTTCTTACAATCGATTCTTGTCATTGAATTGGTTAATTACAACAACTAGATTATACCCACCATATATTCCACTCTATGTAGAGATTAGAGATTATTGGTTCTCAAGATTTGTTTGTTACAATTGTTTGGTTAAAATTTATAATTCTATCCCTTGAAACCAATAGTACATAAAGTGTTGAATTCGTTTGGAATTCCATGGGTTGCATGTACCCTCCTACATATTGTATGCACCTCCAAAATCTTGCACATAGCATTGGTAGGCCGTATGTATCTATTGGGCCATATTCTATCTGGTGAGATATTCTTATGCTTTCATGGACCTTGGGCTGAGTGGATTGTTGTATCCAACAATTGAATGATTAAGTTTAATAGCAAATGCAAGAACTCTTATACTAGGAAAAATGTTCAAGCAATAATATTTCTCACCCTCTCACAGGAGGACGAGGTTTTTTTAAGGTTTTAGAATTAATGGATTTCAACATTGTTTTAGAAATATTGAACTGCAAACTCTATTTGTGAGCTAGCATACTACTTTAAAGCATCACTGAGTATAACAAGTTTTCAAAGGTATACTTGAGTTTTCATTACGAAGATAAATCTTTAATTGTTGATTCTATTTTGAAGGAGGATTTGTTTAAGCTAAAGCTACAATACTCCTTTCTATGCATAGGATTAGAATAGTTGGTTTCTCGTTTTCAGATGCATTGATGGTGCATTTGTAGACATGTCTCATTGATTTCGTAGTGAATGTTTGAGAACCAATGAATTGTTGTAAAGTGTCACCGTGCATAACAAATTTGCAATGATATACTCAACTTTTTTCTATAAAGAGAAAGATCGGATTACTAGGTACCCATTGAATCTATGTGATTCCCCAGCAAAACATACTTGAGATTAAGCAAAAGATATTTTAGAACAAACATTATGAATGTATTAAGTCGAAATATTAGGATAATGGTATAACATCTAGTTCAAGGCTCTGCACAAAAACTTACCCTGGTTCTCTACCATAATTGCAAAAGAATCTTAACATTCTGGTTACCTGTAAATATATAGATAATATCCCTTAATCTAAGCGTTGTTAATTGGATAGCCTACAACATGGGCATGCACAGAGGAATCCAGGTGGTCGTTGATGCCAACTTGGAAGTAAAACTGGGAATAGTTAAGACAGTTTAATAACTTTCATTTTTAATAAGCATGCAAATGAATAAATTTTGGTGGTTTGACCCTTATTCCTTTTTTCTCTTCATTTTCTGCATATATTTGTATTCCTTGGTATCAACAAATGGAGATGGTTGATGGAAGTGATCTAAGAGATATGCAATGGCATGAAGAACAAAGAATGGAGAATGGAGAGCAACCGATGAGAATAGAGACAGGGAAACAAAGAAAAAGACTGACTGGGGTGAGAAGAAACCTGTGAGAAGAAAGTGAAAGAGAAGAACGTTGAAGTGGATGAGAAGAAACCCATGAGAAGAGAGGCACAACCTAGCCTATGAAGAGAGAGAGAGGTGTGAGGAGATCATCCAGATAAAAGTGTATACCCACCCTTGAACAATCTAGAAGAACTCTTGCGGTCAATATCAAATCCACCAGTTCTTCGAAGACAAAGATAAGGCTTTGAGTTCTCCTATTTCAATTCCTATATTATATGCTTCCACTTTCTGCTATTGTTCAGATGGCCCTGCTCAATTGTGTTGTTACTGCTATGTACACCAATTAGATGCCCAATGGACTCCACTAGAAGTGCCTTTCTAAAGTTCAAGGTAACAATCCAATATCCATTGTAGAGCATTTAGAAGTTTTTTCATATATCCCTGAGAATTTCAATGTCTTTCACAGAGATATCAAGATGAAACTCTTTGAAATATCAAGATGAAATTCTTGTTCAGTCTTTGGACATGGAGCATAAAGCTCAAATATTAAGACAAAAATAGGTTTGGGCATGGAGGTGGCCAGGCGATAGGTGAGCAGGTGGCCAGGTAGTGAGGATAAGTATTTGCTCTCTCCATGCAGTGGAGGCAGTGGGTAGGAGGTGTTGTCAAGGTGGTTGTTGGACAGTTGTCAGAGGGGATACAGAGTTGCACTGTCAAGGTGATGGTTGTAGAGTTGTCAGGACTCATAGAGGATGCAGAGTTGGCAAAGGGTTCAAAATCAGATAAAATAATTAATATAGGCTATCACCTCTGCAATAACACTTTAAAGTTGAAAGTCGATAACATAACAGAAAAATAAAGTTTTTTATTTATTTTAAATTTAAAATTTTTTATTAATAAAATTTCCATAAATTCAACATGAAAAATGAGGAAAATTTTAAAGTCAAATCTAAAACTAATAGATGTTCAATGAATAACTCATTCCTATAGTCCCTAGCCTTTAGGTAAGGACTAATAAGACTATTATTAAACTATCTAGCATTATAATACAACTTTTACATAAACTAACTATTTTAAACATGGCAAATTCTATATAAACAACTATAGAAATTGAACTTATTATAAAAATTTATTAATTTATATAATAAGTAATAGATTATATAATAATATAACAATAATCCATTTTTAAGGTCACGGTTAAGCCAGACACCTAATTGGTGTATGAGACTTTCTTGTTTATGGGACAGGGGACTCTCTCTGCTCAATGATTTGACTAATAAAATCTACGGGAGATATACATACCCTACCCCTCTAAACTAAACCAAAACAAGTTAAAAAATTACAATAATTAAAAAAAAAAATAATGAAATTACATATAAACCATTTTTATCACTAAAGACTTATTTTTTATAAATCACTAAGTTACACGTGGCCCACATCTTCACATCTTTTACTATGATGGGACTTGAGAGGTTCATAATACTCGAGAGTTAATGAAACTACAATAGCTTTGTTTCGAGTCAAATCTATTTTTAATGTGTTCACGGCCATATTAATTATTCTTCTGCACGATTCATGTACAAAGTCAAATCTATTTTTAATGTGTTCACGGCCATATTAATTATTCTTCTGCACGATTCATGTACAATAGAAGGGCATGCACGCATTCATTCTTTTTATTTGTAAGAAAGTATTATTATCTCTATCTCAATATCAACATCAAAGGCATTTTCTTAAATTGGGCGAACCAAGAAAACGTGATCCACCACTATTTACTCCATTGTCAACCTGAATATTAAGATTATTGTATGGGATTATATATTCTAGTTTTTACTTTTTTTAAGTTTTATTTTTTTTAAATTATGTAATTATTGATGAAATGATATTTTTTTAAATTATATTTTTAAATATATAAATCGATTTAATAATCTTTTAAAATTTTAATCAAATTTTAAATAAAATTAATATATATATATATATATATATATATATATATAATTAACCAAATTTTAAATAAAACTAATAAAAAACTTAAAATGTTATTTAAACTAAGTAAATTGTTTCCATAACTTTAGAAGAGTAAAAGTATTGTTTCTTATGTTCTATGTTTGTGAATTTATTTTGGTTTTATATGTAAGACAAGAGGATTCAGGTTTAACTATGTTTATGAAGTTGTTTGGTAATTTTTATTTTATGATTATGGGTTTCAGTTTTCTATTTCACATGAATTTTTGTCTATGCATGTAATGGTTCTAAGATGAGATGTATCATTTTGCATGTAATGGTTCATGGTTCTAAGATGAGATGAGTCATTTTGTTGGAATGGGTGTTTATCAAAATTTAATTGCATGTGGAACATGAGAAGCATATTGTACTATGTTTATATGTCATGAGAAAAAATAATAATAGTTTAGTTTCGGTATAAATTTTAAGTAATTGAAAAAATAAAATAAGTTACAAAATGTTAAAAATATAAAAGGAGTTGTTTACTAAGTGTAGGATAGTAGTTGTCTACTAAGTGTAGGATAGTAGTTGTCAAAGTATGTTGTTAAAGTACTTTATAAGTATGTTGTTAAAGTGACATATTTTTAAGTTGGTTTTATAATCCCGATAAAAATATATATATCCATAAACACCTATATATATATATATATATATATATATATAAAATCATGAATATGTATGAAAAATATATATGACCAAAGAATATGAATATGATAATATCACCAAAGTGGAGAATCAAATAAACAACTTAAAAAAGAAAACATTCATGTGGTTGTGGTGTGGTGATATTGATAGTAGGAGTTTTTTCATGATGTTAGAAAGGTTTAGTTTGTTTTTCAAGTTAATCTTTATTTTCTTATATATATATAGATAAATAAACATGAATAAATAAGTTAAGGTTTTTTTACAATAAAGAATAAAGAGATTTATGAATTTCACATCTCTAATTTAAATAAAAATCTAATATAAATATATTTAAACATTTTTTTTAATAACATAAAAAATGGATCTCTAATTTAAATAAAAATATGATATAAATATAATTAAATTTTTTTTTTAATAACATAAAAAATGAAATGTATCAATTGAATATACAAGTGAGATATAATTTTCATTTAATTATATATATATATATATATATATATATATATATA
>ML781379.1:47356-96467 GCA_009831015.1 Picea engelmannii | reverse complement strand
AGTCTAAAGATGAAAGTCCCTCAAGAAGCATGGAGTGGGACAAAGCTCAATGTTGCGCATCTAAGGACATTCAGATGCATAGCATATGCTCACATACCTTCCGAATTAAGGAAGAAACTTGATGACAGAAGTGAGAAATGTATTTTCACTAGATATAGTGAAACAACTAAAGCTTACAGTCTTTACAATCCAATCACCAAGAAACTAATTCTCAGCAGAGATGTAAAATTTCTAGAAAATCAATTCTGGAACGATTCGAAAAATCAGCAAATGGACAGTCAAAATCCATTACTGCCAAGTTCTGAAAATGCAGAAAATTCAGAACAACAAGTACCTCAAACTACTCTTCCAAGATTGTAGGTACAAAGACAACTTGGAAATTCTCAGGATAACTCAACTTCCAGCAGAGAATCATTCTCTGAACCACAAAATCAGAGAACTCGAAGTTTGAGAGAAATCCATCAGCAGTTGGATGACTTTGAACAACACAATCTTTTTTCTTAAATGTCATATCAACCTACATCTTTTAAGGAAGCAGCTAAGGAGCCACATTGGGTTCAAGCCATGAACCAAGAAATTGACTCCATTGAGAAGAACAAGACATGGGATCTTGTTGATTTGCCAAGTCACAAGAAAAGTATTGGTGTCAAGTGGGTTTACAAAACTAAACTAAATGAAAAAGGGCAGATCGAAAAACACAAGGCAAGACTTGTTGCCAAAGGATTCTTACAACAACCTGGTACTGATTATGGTGAAACTTTTGCTCCAGTAGCAAGATTAGACACTGTAAGGAATTTATTGGCCATAGTAGCCCAACAAAAATGGCAAGTATACCAGATGGATGTCAATTCAACTTTCCTGAATGGTCTTTTAGAAGAAGAAGTTTATGTCGATCAGCCACCCAGATTTGAAGTCCAAGAGTAGCCAACCAAAGTATATCAGTTGAAGAAAGCCTTGTATGGCTTAAAGCAAGCTCCAAGAGCTTGGTATAGCAGAACTGACACTTATCTGATCAAAAGTGGTTTCAACAGAAGCCAAAATGAGCCAACTCTTTACACCAAAACAGATCAGCACGGTAAAATTTTGAATGTATGTTTATATGTTGATGACATGATCTATACGGGAAATCTTGAGTTAACAAATTTTAAATATGCCATGCAATCTGAGTTTGAGATGACAGATCTTGGCATAATGAAATATTTTTTAGGGATTGAGGTTCATCAATCAGCCAAAGGCATTTTTTTCTGTCAGCAGAAGTATGTAGCAGACATCCTCAAAATATTTCGCATGGAAGAATGGAATCCAGCAGAAACCCCCATACCACTAGGCACAAAATTGAGCAAGAATGATGAAGGCCTTACAGTGGACTCTACCCTGTACAAAAGTTTAGTAGGCAGTTTTTTGTATCTTACAGCAACTAGGCCTAACATTATGTATGTAGCCAGCCTTGTTTCCAAATTCATGGAATCCCCCAAAGATTCTCATTGGAAAATGGCGAAACAAATTCTGAGATATGTTGCAGGAACTCTCAATTTCAACTTATGGTACACTAAATTTGATAGTAATCAACTTTCTAGTTACACAGACAATGATTTTGCAGGCAGCCTAGATGACAAGAAAAGCACATCTGGACATGTTTTTCAACTAGGCACGAACCTAATCTCATGGGCATCAAAGAAGCAACCAATTGTTTCAATATCTTCTGCATAGGCAGAGTATGTCGTTGCTACCTCAGCTTCTTGTCAAGCTGTGTGGCTGAGAAGAATATTGAAAGATATGTCACATACAGAAAAGGATCCAACTCCTATATTCTATGATAATACTTCAGCAATTACTTTATCCAAAAATCATGTGTTTCACAAGAAAAGCAAACACATTGACACTCGTTTTCATTTCATACGCGAGCTAGTCAACAATGGTGATATTGCACTACAATTCTGTGGTTCTCAAGATCAGCTTGCTGATATCTTTACAAAGCCACTAGGAAAATCGGTTTTTGATTTTCAGAGACAACACTTAGGCATAATCAGTGCTAATGTTTGTAAGTGTTGAGTTTAAGAGGGAGTGTTAAATATAATGTAACCTCAACAGGCTGACTGTACATTGCCAGCTGTCCTGGCCAGCTGTACTTTCTATTCTTGATTTGCTTGAGCCTATTTAGCTCAGCTATTTCCCTTTGCATCGGACTTACTTCTCATTGTACTCTTCTTCTTATATTCTAATATACTGTTTTCTATTATATTCTTTCTCTCTGCATTTCTTGCTTCACAATTTATCAATATGCCTGCAATTGTCTTCTCAATGGAAATCTAAAGGGATCTGCAACCAGCGGCTTCAATCTATCTAGAAACATCTTTAGCCTCTTTTATGGACCGAGCATAGTTCATATCTTTCTTCTTTATTATGATGCTTGCTAAAACTTGATTTTAAAAGCTGTTTGGCATGGGTATTTCCTTTCTCATCTGCAAGGCCTGATTCATAAATCAATATGCTAAGAATGTGATGTGATGGGAGTCTAAGACTGTACCTGTCCTTTGAGTAAAACTTATTGCGTAGAGGATAGAAGTCTAGCATTTTTTTAAAAATGAAGTTTCTAATTCTCGTGGCTCTACATCACGACCCAATGCTTTCAACAAACTTGATTTTATATCATCTGGAAACCCTAATAAAAACTTTGTTGCAGATTTGTTGAGTATTCAGTTGCGGTCTTCATATGTGACAACACATTTGGTTTGGAGTTGACTGCTCAAAAAATTAAATACATAAGTCATCTGATGAGAGAACTCGACAGTTGCAGTTGGGTTGTCGACTTGGCATGAAGATTGGCCTAAGGGTCAACTCGTGACTGACTCATGGCATGACTTTTTGTATTATCTTATGCTTTGACATGTGGATATGAAACTAGGTTTGTGAAATAGAGAGCTTGGCGCTTAGGCTTTGGATTTAGTCGAGGATAAAGCCTTTAAAAGCATGCTTCTCTAAATAAAAGAAACTAGGAATACATTAAACTCAAAAATAATTGTGTAGAGTTCAAATGATATTTCTAACCACTTATTCGCAAGTCAGGAGGATGAAGCCAAAGGTTTTTGGGAAAAAGTAATCAATCAGGAGCTTGATGAAAAACATGGAGGTTAAGACACTAGCCAAGAGACTGAAGAAAATGACAAGTCAAAAAGAGAGTAATGAGGACACTCTATAAAATACTAGTGCATTTTTTAGTTGCTAACAGCTTCCATCCCCTTGGTCTCATAACTAGACAGACAAATGAGAGATAAAGAATAAACATACCAAACCCAACCAGAGAAGACACCCAAGTCCAAAAAATCTCAACAACTACCAAAACACAACTCCAACTATAAAATTCTTTTTTTCTCAAGCTCCTTCTTATCTCCCGGGGGACCCTTTTGCTTCATTCAATCTGCTCATGAATGGTGGAATTATGAGAAGTTGTTTTTGTGTCCTCCCTTTCATGTCGGCGATCACCTTCATGAGTCGAATGCTCTCCATCATTCCCAAAATTGATCCCATATCTAAATGGAAGTAACCCTGCCCTTTCCTGGTTATGAGTATGCAATGTTCCATCCCTATAAATGGTTCCCCACTCTTCACTATGATCACCACTAGCCATTTTTAACCCCTAAAGTATAGCATACATTTGGAGCAATGTGACAAGATTAAACAGTGAGGATATTTCATATGCTTCGTAAGGTTGGAGTGGGTTTCCATACTCTGCATCACCTTGATTATCTCCATCATTACCAATATCCCCATTCAATTGCAAGCATACACCAACCTGCAATGGAATTAAGTGATGAAAAACATCGAAGAGGATGGCTGTATCATGGTGGTGGATGTCCACAACCATCTGTGCTCTCGATCCAAGCACCAACTCTGTGCATCAACATATTCGCTTGGAGGTCTCAAAGTCACCCCATTCAGGGGAGTAAGTTCCTCTTAATCTAGGGAGAGACAATATTGTTTAAGGTTGTGGAGAGAAAGATCTTCCTAAGCAACATCGATAGGCTCCAATGAGTTGTCAAAGATGGTATTAGCAATGAGATCAACAACCTTATTGGCATCTCATTTAACATGAGAAGGGACAAGGACATGGTTGTTTGGTAAGAGGGATCCAATCATGTCTATCAAAGAGTTCAGACACCAACTTTTGGAGGTTTTTGAGGTAGAAGAGACCCATTGGAGCTTTGTGAGAAAGTGAATATTGAGGTTAGAATCTCATTTTGCTATCAGATGGGAGAATTGAAGTCGTTGGGAATTTTCAACCCTTTGATCAAGGCCCAAAGTTACACCACATTATTATAATTGATTCCCAAGTGACCATAGTATATGTGAAGGATCGTGCCATTACTATCCCCGAAGACGCCTCCATAGTTGGAAGGTACTGGATTATCCTATCAGGCTCCATAGAAATTTAGTTTAATGAACCCATGTGGAGGGGGGGACCAAGACAAAAGGATGGAAGGTTTGGGAGGGAAAGCAATGGAAGAGAGAGAGTTCAGTGAGAGATAGGGTAACCTTATGGACAAAACACTTTTCTCTCAAGGGGAACATATGATATCTCCAGGGCTCTAGGTTTCTTTTGGGATGGTTTATGCAATGTTTTTCTTGATCTTGTCCCATATTACATTCTAGGGTTTGAATTCATCTTTAAAGATTCATCTATTTCATTCCTTCCAAATTTCCCATAGCATAAATCTTGGGAAGAGATTCCATATGTGATTAAGAATAGGGCTTTTGAAGCAATCGTCCCTCTAGGAAGTGATGGTGGATCTAATATAATACTTGATGTGATCCTATTGTCTAAAGACTATAGCCCCTTGGTCTCAGAGTGTGTTGTTGTAATATTATGAGTTGAGGAGATGTTCCATAGATTCCCTGCTTTTTAAACAAAGAATGCATAAACCTAGGCCTTGAAAGCCTCGCTTACATAAATGATCCCAGGTGAGAATCTTCCTTTGAGAAAACTTCCAAAGAAAAGTGGCCACCTTAGGCCAAAGATTACATTTCCAAATTTTCTTCCAAATGTCCTCATCAGGAAGGTCTGAGTGGTGGGAAGCTATGTGGCAAGCCTCCTTGAGGGAGAAACTGCTAGCAGGGCGATAATCTCATCTGAGCTTCTCAGGATGGGTGGAGACATTAATTTTTCGTAGATTGAGAAGTTGCAGAAGGGACAAAATAAGAGGATTATCCTTGAGATGGACATGGCCAAGATCTATATATCAAGAACACCATTCTAAATTTTCCTGGGATTCAAACCAATACTCCTTGACCTATCACCCCTGAATTTCCTAGAGAGATATTTTTAGTGTGCCAAACCACTAATCTACTTGAATAGTAGGAAGTTGTTGCCAGGAGTACTCCCAAAAGAGAGTTGAGTGACCATTACGTATCTCCCAAAAACTATGTCACTGTACAAGCCATCTGTTCTTCCAGGAATATTTTCAAATGAGGGAGCATCCAACATTCAAATAAGCTCAAATGGTTCAATTTAATCAACATATTTTCTCTTCCATAGGCTGCTCCATAATTCCCCTTTTTTCTATATACATTGCCACCAAGTTTTGGCTCCTAGAGTTTTGTTAAGAACTTTTGGATATCTGAGTCCCAATGCTCCCTTTGAATTTGGAAAACATAGGGTATTCTAAGCTACCAAGGCCCATTTTTTGAAGTTTGAGAACCTTGCCATTGAAAATTCCTTTACTTTTTCTTTTGTTTGTTAGTTTGTCTGTGACATGTGGGACTAACCTGTGCCTAAGAAACCACAACTCAGGGGCATATAAGCCGTCAAAATCACCCGGGGATCGCACCCAGCCTGAGCCACACCAACCCTTAACATGGTTGGATTTTTTGTCCCCACAGGTTTCGAACAGGGATGATTTTAAGGATGGAAATTTATTTTAAAATGTAGAAACCTTCATGAATCTTATATTCCAACTATAAATGTTTGGCGATATTTTTGTAAAAATATTCAAATTTATAAGAATTTTATATAGTTTTTAGAAATTTTTGGCGATTTTTAAGGTAAAATAATTTTATTCTATAGAATTTGGGCGAATCATTTTTAAAATAGTGAATCTCGTTTTTGGAAAAACCATAGAAAATTAGCCCATGAGCAAAATTTAGCCCCTAAAATCATCCATGGTTTCGAACCGGTGACTTTAACATCATGGAGCGCCTTAACAGCACACTCTGTCACCATTTGTCCTACACCTCAGGGACTCCATTGAAAATTCCTTTACAGTCCTTTGATGACTTTGAGAATTATTTTTGGAGCTACTAAGGAAAAAAACATATATAGGGGAATTTCCTGGAGATCATATTTTAGGGGAACCGATATGGTGGAAATATTAAGAGGGAGAAATGTCCATCTAGATATATTTTTAATGAATCTTGAAAGAAGATATTTATAAGAATTGTTGGAACTCCAAAAGTGAGAAAGGGAACCCCAATCTATTTGGATGGAAGGGAGCTCCTGGAAAATCCTAGGATACGCGTGATATGGAATTGAATAGAGAGGGTGGTGTTGAATAAGAAAAATTGGGACTTCAGGTGATTGATGGTAGTACCAAAAGCTTCCATGAAATCATCAAGAACCTTTTTGAAAGATATTTCTTCTCGAGCAGAGGGAATACCCATTAGCATCGTGTCATTAACAAACGAATTATGGGTCAAGGGATTAACTGAGTTATGAAGAGTTAGACCCTGGAGCTTTTGATTAGTCATTGCTATTTTAAGACCGCAACCTAACCCTTCATCCATAAGTATGAAGAGAAAGGGGGAAAGGGGATCTCCTTGTATGATACCCCAAGATGGATGAAAAGGGGGGAGGGGGTATGATTGACCAATATAGAAAAGAAGGTCGAGGAGATGAGGGCCATGACCCACCTAACCCAATTATGGTGAAATCTAAAAACCAAGAGGATTTCCTTAATATATTGCCAGCTAAGTTTTTCAAAGGCTTTGGACATATCCAGTTTGATGAGCATGTCGAGAGTTTTGGTGGTTTTTAAGGAGTGAGTCACCTCATGAGCCCATAACATACTATCTAGAATTTGACATCCCTCCACATAACCAGATTTCTTAAGGGAAACAAGGGAAGGTAGTAGGGTTTTGAGTATGAGGGAAATAAATTTGGAGATGATATTGTAAATGACATTATAAAGGGCCATGGGGAGAAATTTATTTGGGTACACGACCTTTTCATCTTTGGGAATGAGGGAAAGGAAGGTGGAATTCAACACAGGGAGGACACCATATATTCTTTGAGACTCCAAAAACAGGGATAATACATCCCATTTTATTATTGGTCAATAGTGGTGGAAGAAGTACAAGGTAAAGCCATCAGGGCCCGAGGATTTTCCTGTAGCCAAAATGAAATTATCCTCTTCCACTTTAGAGAGGTAAATAGACCTCATAAGTTTATCATTTTGTTCATCAAAGATCAAATGTGGGATGTTTTTGGAAATCAAATGGATGGCAATAGAGCGGTTTGGATGGAGTTCTGTGAGTAGAGTCTGGAAGAAAGAAGTTAGTTCTTGCTCAATATCTACGTGAGAGGTGAGATTATTTGTTAGGTAGCTAGAGAGGTAGTGGGGGGGCCTGGAGGGCCCATAGTTATAATAGTGGAGGCCATTCAATGTAAGGTGGACTAGGTCCACTATATTATTAAATAAATCTCACTATGGTAGTTAGACATAATAAATGGGTAGTTAGATATAATAAATGTAAGAGGACTTCTTAGAAGGTTCTACTTCTAGAAGATTCCTTCTCTAGAATGTTCTTAGGTGATGGTAGCACTATATAAAGGGGTTCAAGAAATGTAATGGGACATGAAAAGAAGCATTGTATTTGGAGCGTTAGCTCAATAGGAGGAAGCCCCCTCAAAGAAGCAAGTGAATAGGAGAGGATCCCTTCCATAATAGGATCCATTGTATGGTGTTTCCCTACCTCAAGGGTTTGGTAATAATAAAGTGTGCTTTCTTCTATATTTCTCTATGGATATATTGTGTATTCAATATTTATGGTGATTATATTTGTAGATCTATTCAGGTACTTAACAAGTGGTATCAGAGCACTTTCCTTGGCAAACATTGTGGGCAAATATTTTTTATTTTTGCAGATTTTTTTTTCGGAGAAGAAAAAAGAGGGCCGCGACATTCCAAAAATTTTCGGTATATTTCTGTGCAAATTTTGTAGAAACAGGTTGTAGATCTGAGTTCCTCTCATAAAAACACCCAAGTTGAAAAAAATGTCTGAAACGAAGTACGGGAAGTCAAGATATTGAAGTTTTAAAATCTACAATTTTTTAGGGTTTTTTTCCGTGGACAGCGACACGATTTTTTTTTATTTCTGTAGTATCTGGAGGCCAAATTTGCCCAAACAAATTACAGATCTGAGTTACTCTCACAATTTCACCCAATTTCAAAAAGTCAATCAGCCGAAACAGAGTCCGGGAAGTGAAGTTATGAGCATTTTAAATTCAGTAGTTTTTCAAGGTTTTTCTGGAAAACGTCATGATTTTATGCAGTAATTTATTGTTCTATTTTTTGGGTTTTTTTGTGATGGTAGTGGGACTACAGATTTCAAAGGGTGCTCAGATGGCTATTTCTTCTCAAACCCTCAAATAAATTCTACATATTACTGAAGCATTCAAAGCCCAATGGTGTGGCACATTGCATGATAGATTCCATGACCTTGCAGATGGCCTCAATGACCGTTTCCATAGTATTCAAGATTCATTGTATAGCATGCAAGATCGATTTCTTATGGTGGACATCATGAATGAATATTATCAAGAAGTGTATTCTTGGTATGCTTTGGAGGACGATTGTGATGATTGGTATATGGATAGTTGTCATTTCTGGGATAACAACCACTTCCATCTTTTATTTGATGACTCTCCTTCACCTCATATAGAGCACATTATGGAGGGAAGTCCAGTGTCTTCTATGCACACTATTTTTCAGTATTCTTCAGTACTAGTATGTTATTCAAATGATTTTGGGGATATGGAGGGATCTACATATTTGGATCCCCATGATCAATGTAGATCTTTGGAGTATCATTTTCAGTTGGTTCTTGAGTTCAGATATATTTCATGTGGAGTTCACATGAACACTTGGGCATGGAACCCCAATTCAAAATCGATGTTGGACTACTTCAGCATGATGGTTTTCATTTCTCCATGGGACCCTGGTTCTCTAGTCTACTTCAACACTATGTTCCACACTTATCCATGGGACCCTGGTATATGGTTGTACATCAAGCGTTGAGGACAACGCTTTTATAAGGGGGATGGAATATTAGGTAGCTAGAGAGGTAGTGGGGAGGGGCGGTGGGACCATAGTTATAATAGTGGAGGCCATTCAATGTAAGGTGGACTAGGTCCACTATATTATTAAATAAAGATCACTATGGTAGTTAGACATAATAAATGGGTAGTTAGATATAATAAATGTAAGAAGACTTCTTAGAAGGTTCTACTTCTTAGAAGGTTCTACTTCTAGAAGATTCCTCCTCTAGAATGTTCTTAGGTGATGGTAGCACTATATAAAGGGGTTCAAGCAATGTAATGGGACATGAAAAGAAGTATTGTATTTGGAGTGGTAGCTCAATAGGAGGAAGCCCCCTAGAAGAGGCAAGTGAACAGGAGAGGATCCCTTCCATAATAGGATCCATTGTATGGTGTTTCCCTACCTCAAGAGTTTGGTAATAATAAAGTGTGGTTTCTTCTATCTTGCTCTGTGGATCTATTGTGTATTCAGTATTTATGGTGATTATATTTGCAGATCTATTCAGGTACTTAATATTATTACCTTGTTTTGAGATGAGGTGTGTGATGCAATTGGAGTTCCTTCACTAAATCATAGAGCAGTGAAATAACTTAGAGTTGTTTTCTCCCTCTTTCATCCATTGCACCCTAGATTTCTATCGCTGGAGAATTTATTCTTTCTTTTATATTTCCTCAATTTGGCTTGCCAACATTTTTTCCTATTGGGCTAGCTCAAGATATCGACCATTTGAGATGATTTGTTGCCAGATCATTTCCATCTACCTGTTTAAGAGCATATGAGCCTAGAAGATATCTCCAAACACTATCTTGTTCCAAATTTTGATGCATTGCTTGAGGGTTTTGAGGTGTTGCTGGAAGAAATACACGAGTGAGCCATTATTTGATTGAGATTCCTCCCACTAGGTATTGGGGTTTCTCAAGAAGTCAAGATGAGAGAGACAAAACTTTTCAAATATGAATAGTTTCTTGAGAAGTTTGCTAAAAGTGTCAAGGGAGAGGCAAATCGGACAATGATCAAATCCGATTGTTGGGAGGATGGTGGCTTCCATATGCATTCTAGAGAGAATGAGTGATTATGAAATTAGGAAATAGTCTAATTTTCATGCCACTTACTAAGATCCCCCTTCCCAGTTGTTCCAAGTAAAAATCCCTTTACTTGTCTCAATATCAATTAACATCTGGTCCTATATGAAGTACTTAAACACCAATTGTTCCTGATCTAGGCGTCAAATACCTCCTCTCTTCTCCACTCCAGAGAGGTGATAAGAATAAAATCCCCCCCCATTATAAAAAAATGGGGATGTGTTTGTTCAACAATATGATGTAATTATTGCATAAAGTTATTTTTTTCTCCTAGCTATTGCGATCCATATATGTTATTAAGGAATCCCGAAGTGTTGTCTCCTAGAGGTTGGAACTTTGTTAGTATTCCAAAGGAGTGAAAGGCCTCTCATTGTTCTGTTAGAGTCAATGGCCATAGAACACCCAATCTTCCATATTTTAGAGAGAATAGTCCCTATCATTTCTCCTAAACATTTGGTTTCTTGGAGAAGTATGATGTCCAATGATTCTGATTGCAACTTGTTTCATAAGAGTTTATGTTTAATATTACCATCTAGACCTATAATATTCCAAGAGACAACTTTAATTGGTAACTTTGGGAAGGTTGGAATGAGTTCGTGGTTAGGGCATTCTGGCCTGAGTTGACCAAGATGTCACCAATTTCCTACAAAAGATAAAGATAAGATTTCCTTCCTCATTGTTTTTCTTTTTTCATTTTTTCGTAGCTTTCTTGGGTTTGAGTGTGTTGGCCTAGATGCCAATATTGGGATTTGACATTGTAGCTACAGAAGGTCTTAGAGTCTCCCTTTTTCTTTCATGCATGGCTTTCTTTACTCTCTGAAAATGTTCTGGGGGAATTGATTGCATATCCTACCTGCATACAACATTGAAAATACTTTTCATATCTATTCCATCCAGCTCCATTTATTTCTCCTCTAAGTCCATACCTTCCTCTATTTCTTGTATCATGGGAGCATCTTCCAGAGGGGGAATATCAAAGGGGGTAGAAGAGGTTTTGAGCTTCTTGATTTCATCTAAAATAGGGTTAGGGTTAGCCAATTTTTGAGATTTGGAATCACTGGGGATAATTCTTTCTTCAATGACAGTGTTAGAGTTCGAGGGGAGGGAGCCAAGAGAATTAAGGTTGTTTTTAAGATTATGGTTCTTGAGGGTCCAGGATGGCCATGAGTAACATGTTTGTGATTGGAGAGACAATGGGAAGGGATCTTAGTGAATCCTTTGTCATCCTTCACAGGTTCAACTTTAGAGGGTTTGGGTGGGTTTAGTAAGGGGAAGTCATGGTAAAAATGGCCATGATCATTACAATGACAACATCTGAAAGGAATGAACTCATAGTCTAGGGTTTGTATCCATTATACATCTTGGAAAGACAAAAATATGGAGTCCGAGATGGGAATTGAGACATTAATGTATATGAAGATGCGATCATAAGTTGTGTAGTATCCTTATTTAGTTGCTTCCAAGGATTTAAAATAAGTGCCCATTATACTGTCAATCCATGTGAGAAACTGTTCCTCCCAGTATTCAAATGGGATAGAGTAGAGTTTGACCCATACAGGGGAAAAGGATAAATCCTATTTTTTTAGGTTGAATTTATCGTTCTAGTATCTTAGGTATAGCCTTGCTGAGTGAAAGAAGTAGGGGTCGCCTTCAAATATTTGTTCTCGTTCTTGGTTGTTTTTAAAAATCACAGTAAAGAAACCGTTAGAGCCTACATTTATATCAACATGACAAGCAGGTTTTCAACGAGAGATGATCTAGTAAATAAGATCTCTCTTAGTTGGCCAAATACCCAAGAACTTACCAATTACTGCATGATCTTTCATATATTGCACATACCCGCTTAATCATTGATCCATATTATTTTGAGAACAACATGAAGGAATAAATATAATAGAGATATAATAAGGAAATACACATAGATATTGCAAGGAAGAGACTAATATAGTAAAACTCAGATTCTATTAATGATTGTTTCGGATACAAAAGATTGTAAAATGAAAAGAACACAAGCTAGCTAGAATGGTGGTAGCTTATCCATGAAGAGAGATGTGTCAACTACTTTCATTTGCAAGAAGATGATTACAATGAGGCTCCAAAATCCCTTTTTAACATAAAACATGAATGATAAAACAATAAACATCTAAAACCCTAACCCCAGAAGATGAAGTGCCAAAAGGTTTGTGGGCTCTGATGGGGATAATTGATACGTCAACTTCCCTAGGGCATAAATTTTTCATACGATCTTAGTTTGGGGGGATTTATACATTGTCGAAAAGGTATATATGAGGAATACACATTCTAAATGGCCCAATAATCCCAATATGTATCTATTAGGCACTTCCATATCAAAAAAACATCGTTTAGGGCCTCAAAACAACCCCAAAAGTTTGGGACCCGAAAAAATGTAGAAAAAATGCCAAGATGGAAACTGTAACTTGAGCCAATGGAATAGGTGGGCGACCATCGATGCTCACCTGGATAAATCCTCCCCACTTAATAATTAATGGTCTCCATTGCATAAAGTTCCTCCTTATGATGGGGAAACTTCTGTTGAATCTAACTCCTCATGAGCCACTTGCCCAAATGAAAAAATTGCTCTTCTTTGACAACTCGATCTGAGTTGGATGTTCTAATGGAGGGTTCCCTTAATTTTGGTGTCCATGATCTGATCAACTGTCATCTATTCAATGTATTCAGGATTGATTTGTGTAGGGGTGAATTTCTTAGTCGCATCCAAAGTGTCCAAGAGAGGTGGAGAATAGGGTTAAGGAATTTCCACATTAAATAGTGAGTGCAAGCCAAGGAAAGGAGGAATAGTTAATCCAAAATAATTCTCACCCACAGCCTTGGTGATGGTGTAAGGCCCATATCAAAGTGGTTATATCTTCTGATGGGATCCTTTGAGGTTCTCTTTCTACAAATTCAACCATACCTTATCTCCCACCTAAAACTTGTGTGGTACCCAATGTTGATTGTGATGCTACTTGTACTTGGCATTAGCTTTCTACAAAATATAATGAACTTGTTGTTGGATGTGCTAGATTCTCTCAATAAATTTGACTGCTCGATCAATCTCATATTTATCAAAACCTAGGAGGATGTGACTTCTTGAACTTCTGCTCGATCTTGACAACATATCAATAAGTGGCTCCCAATGAGGAGATGTCCAATAAATCCATATCTGTTTGGATGTACCTATGTAGGCCATTGTGGTATTTCAAAACCAAGTGTCGCTCGAAGTCTTTAATACCAATTTTTTTTCACAATGTATGGAATATGTTGGTGCAATCCAACATCGTCTAGTCTCTCTCCTGATGTATAGTTGTCCATATCGTGTATTGGTCATCATAGTTTCTAATAGGGTAGTATTGCTTCTTGAGGGCATCAACAAAAGATTCCCATGTGGGTCTTGGCCCAAAAATTGTAGACTCATCTTCGACATGTTTCTCACCGTAAGTCTCCCACCAATATCTGACATGGCAAAGAGCCTTAAGGAGCGTGAAGGTGATTTTTCTCACCATTGGAAAATTTTTGGACAAAGAAATAACCCCCTAGAAGACTTAACCATTTTTCCAAAGAATTGGCGTCTATATGGAATTCAAACAAAGGAATATCAAAGTTAACTTGTACCTTAAAGGGTGTCACATCTACAAAGTGATTTTTGGTTGAAGGTGCCTCTATTGTTGTTGGCAGTGATCGAAGGGTCTGGGTAGAATTATCTATCATCTCGTTCCTCTATCGTGCAAGGGATTCCTCGAGAAATAATTTGATAGGATATCCTGCCATGTCATCCCTCTTTTCTTCTACCATGGGAGGTTTCTTAGGTAGGCGAGAGAATTTTTCCTCAAGAGAAACAAGCTCGAGAACCAACTCTCTATACCCTGACCTCCTCGAATACATTCGCTAATAACGATAAGGGGAAGACTACTCTAATACCAATGATCTAGATTATTTCGAGAATGACATGAAGGGAGAAATATAACAGACATATAAAAAGGAAATACATTGATATATTGCAAGGAACAGAGTAATATAGTAAAAATTATATTCAATTAATGACTATCTAGAATACAAAAGACTATAAAATGAAAAACACACAAGCTAGCTAGAATTCACAAGAAGATGAGAGATGTGTCAACTACACTCATTCACAAGAAGATGATTACAATGAGGCTCTAAAGGAATTTTTTAACATAGAGCATGAATGAGAAATCCATAAACATCCAAAACCCTAACCCCGAAAGATGAAATGCCAAAAGGTTTATGGGCCTCAATGAGGGTAGTTGATATGTCAACTTCCCTAGGGTATAATTTTTACACACGATCTTCATTTTGGGCGCTTTATACCTAGTTGAAAAGGTATAGTCAAGGAGTACACATTTTGAATGTCTCAATAATCCCAATAGGAATCTATTAGGCACTTCCTTGTCAAAACAACATCGTTTAGGGCCTCAAAATGACCCCAGAAGTTTGGGACCCAAAAAACTATAGAAAAACTTCCAAGATGGAAATTGTAATTTGAGCTAGTGGAATAGGTGGGTGGCCACTGATTTCCACCTGGATAAATCACTTTGATTGGATCTTGTATATGGGCATTTCCTCCACTCTTGGAATGAACTTTATCGGTTTCCAATACATGGTGCCTACAAAAATCTTCTATGCATTGGGCATGAGTTCTTCCTGAGAGGGAGCCAAAACTCTAGTGTTACCATTTCTTACAGAGGTTGTGTTGAGGTGATCACACCTAGAGGAAATAGATCAAGTATTATTACTGTGAGGGGAAGTGGAGGAGGAGGGGGAAGGGGGCTTGAGCCCCCCCCCCTATGGCAACATGGATGAAGGTAGAAGCTGTGATAGAGACGAGACCAGGATAAACCATAGTTGAGTGCTTGTATAGACTTAGCATAAAATTATAAAATATTTTATTAAAAAAATAATGATAATGATTAACATTCATTATCCATTATCCTACAAATCCATGCTCCTAAGCATAAAAACTTGCAAAAAACATTAAGGAGGTAATAGTTTCTTATTATATTTAATTTCCTAAGTTTTTAATAGATTTTCATGAGTTTTTGGAACTAATGTCTACCTATGAAGAATTGTAGTTCAGTTCCTGCACCAACTATGGAGTTATGGTACCTAGGTTTGGAGGTTTTCCTATATGCACATGCCCAAGAGGAAAAGGAGCACATGGTTTTTGTAGATCCGGTCCCCAACATTATTCATGTCCTTTGGCTTGAGTTCTAGATCTTCCAAGAGAGTGTCAGGCTCCAGTAAAAAACAAAGTCAATGCCTTCTTATGCCCAGGAAGTTCGTGGGGGAATCTTACAAAACGATAATGAAATGATATTCATATTCATTATGCCATATGAATAGAAAAATATAAAAAGTGATTACCTTGAAGCTCATCTTGATCGCTAAGTTTACCAGACGAATCGTATAAAGCTAAACATGGTTCATATGTTTGTTTCCTTTGTCATGTTGAGCATTCTGGCTCGCAAGAGCACAGTGAATAATCTTATTATTTTGTTTAATGGTTTATATATGTATGTAATATAAATGTAATTAGAGTTAGTGAGAGTTGGAATATGTGATGTTGTAGTTGTCTATTTTGGAGCCAAGAGCTTCCTTGATCATTGTTATTATTACTCGGACTCAATTCATGTAATGCATCATATGTTGTGATTTTATACTATGTTTTAAAGAAAGCATCATTCTGAAATCTCATGGTGTTATCTTGATCGTGCTGCTGTGCTTCGCCAGGGTCAAGATCTTCATGTCATCCAATAGTGTCACATGTCATATGGCATCAAGCCCTTCAAGGATGAGGTAATGTGTGATGTTTCCCCATTGGAAGTATGTGATGTTCTATTAGGAAAGCCATATAAGTGGAGGCATCATGTTGTTTATGAGTCTTGACCCTGTAGCATCATTGTCACTCTAGGGGATCATCTATACAAGATACCAGAGGTAGTTCCAACTATTGTCCCACCAAAACAATGCCACAAAGTAATCTCTCATTCTGCAAAGTTTAGCCTCTTCATAATCTGATCAAAAGGTGAACAGAAGGACACTGCAACCACTATAGACTCATCCAAAGACATTTCTATCCAGCAGGAGCAGATCGACAAGATTTTAGAAGAGTAACAAGATGTTCTTGATGCACCTACGAGGGTGCCTCCACACTACCTAGTCAAGCAATTTTATAACAGAACCCTTCATACTCTCCATGTTGCATATTCACCGACAGAGTCCTCCCACACTCAAGTAGATCATGCAACTATATTGGTCAAATAGATCCAACCCCCCCAACAATAGGTTCATGACAACCTTCAACAAGCTAAGAAGGACAACTTCTTTAGCAAGGAAAGCAATGCACCTAGCTTAAGATTTAGCAGAATTATCCCTACCTCCCAAGGGAACTTGACACAATGGTGACCATTGCTTCCAAAGGGGCGAGGAATGATCTAGATGGATCTCAGTGGCCATCCACCTTTTCCAGTGAATCACCATTTTGAGCTTGTGGTTTTGATAAACCATGATATTCACCCTTTTGATGGGGAATTGAATGTAATGTCATCTTCATTTGTTAATTATATACATCATGTAATGATTTCCTAGTGGGCTTATGTACATGCCTACAACATAGTGTTCATGCACTGGATCCCATTAGAACTCTGCAGTTAAGCATGCTTAGGCTAGAGTAGTACCGGGATGGGTGACCACTCAGGAAGTCATAGTGTTTTACATGCCTATCACATTTTATAAACTTGGTCCAGTTTATCCCACATGCATCATGGAAATTGTTCTCCTCTCACTCTTTCATATATAATCGAGGTGAAGGAATCCCTTTAAGAATGCAATGGAGTGTGATGTAAAGATTGTTGTGAATGAAGCATAGCCAACATCTCTTTCCTTTCAGAGATGGGCTACCCTATTTTGCCAGTTTGTGTTCTACAATGCTTTTTTATCTTATTCAGTAATAGAAGTTTTGTTTCACTATATTTATGTGTTCTCTTCTATATTTTTGTGTATTTCATTGTTATATCTTGATTATATTTCTGCCTTCATGTCATTCTCAAAATAATTTGGATCAACTCATGAGGGTCACTATGAGTTCTTGGTCATGCCCTTTGGCCTATGTAATTCCCCCTCCACTTTTCAAAGTCTCATGAATCATGTCTTTATTCCATCCTTGGTGATTGTCTTAAACCATATAGGAACCTTTTCATCTTGCATACCAGCTCCTTATTTCCCTTCACAACAAATTCTTATGGGTGCTTCATGTAGATTTCTTCTTCCAGATCCCCATGTAGGAATGTTTTCTTCACATCCATATGTTCTACTTCAAAATCAAACACAAAAACAACAGATAACAGAAATATAATAGAATTTAACTTGGAAACATGATAAAAATTCTCACTAGAATCAATTCCCTCAACCTGAAAATAACCCTTTGCTACTAACCAAGCTTTGTATTTCTCCACTTTTCCTTATGCATTCAACTTCCTTTTAAATACCCATTTTTTTCCAATCGGATTTCTTCCAATTGGAAACTCCACTAGATCCCAAGCCTCATTCTTATCCAAGGCTTCCATTTCTTCAACCATGGTCTTTTTCTAGAGTTTTCCATCATCTGAATCCATTGCCTCCCTAACAGTTCTAGGAACATCATCAGTAATAGACAAAGAAAAATGTGAATGGAAATCAGGTGGAGTATACCTTTTCGGTAGCCATTTTTCTCGAACCAATCTCCTTAATACTGGAGTATGAGGATCTTCTTCTTCTGATTCATGTTCTTCTGTAGAGTCTAATTCATCATCCTTTGACTCAAAATTTATTTTCTATGGTTCTTCCTTACTTTGTAGGACTTTCTATTTGTCAACATATTTCATTTCTCTAAATACCACATCTTGGTTATACACAACCTTCTTAATTTCTGTGTTCCAAATATTATAACCTTTGAGACCATATTTATACCCAATAAAGATACACTTTTCATCCTTCTTATCTAGCTTACTCTTGTTTTCCTTTGGAACATGAACATAGGCCTCACAGCCAAATACCTTGAGATTTCTGAGAGAGTGTTTCTTACTAGTCCATACCTCGTGTGGAGTCTTTTCATCCAGTGCTGATGAGGGTGATCGATTGACCAAGTAACATGCAATACCTACTTCCTCTGCCCAAAATTCTTTCCCTAACCTGACACCACTAAGAATGAACCTTGCTTTTTCCATCAACGTCGTGTTCATCCTTTCTGCAAATCCATTCTAGTGAGGTGTATAAGGAGTAGTATTCTACATTGCTATTGTTAAAACACTAATCATAAGTTAGTTGGTTAGTTAAGTTAACCTAATTTTTATACAGTTACATGACAATTATGGTCTTTTGTATTATATATGTACATCTATGTACATGATTATTTACAGAAGCATTGATGAATAAGAATGCCTTTTCTGTCATTGTTTAGTTATCTCTGTTCATCATGGTTTCTTGATTGCTTCTATTATTTTCATTATATTTCTGCTCTTTTCTTCATTATGAATCTAACAGTGGTATCAGAGCTTTATGCTACCTATGTGCCTATGCGAGAGTTCAAGGAATTGAAAGAGTTTAGCCAACAAAGACATGTTGAAAATGGTCGATTGTTGATTGGGGGAATCCCCGCCTTCTGACTGACCAAGGCCTGAAACTGCATGTAAGTTAACAGAGAATGCACATAGACATAACCACTCCAACTGATCCAATGCCCTTTTCGGCGGCCCATTCATTAATCAGACCAGTAAGATGGATTTGATTTGATTTCAGTTTAGAGTTTCCTATTCCTCCATGCGCCTCCCTGCAAGACTCGCATTATAGAGATTCCATGATAGCTTCTCACCGGAAATCATTGCAAGTCACAACCTGAGGTGGTGGGTCTGTTGCTGTGTAAAAGTGGGTTGATCCTCTTGAGAAATACTGGGACCCTACTCTGCGCACCTTCATTTGAGCTCATTGTTACACGTCAATATTACTCAATTGGATAAGTGTCGCATGTTCCTCTCAACTGTCGTAAGTGTCTCATGTTCCTTACAACTGTCGCAAGTGTCACATGTTGTTCACAAGTGTCGCAAACATCAAACAAAGCATACTGCCATGATGACGACACTAAGGAGGCACTTAGAATACCTCAGACACTTGATTTGGAGGAGGGGGAATGATTTACTGAAGTCAAGAATCTTTTGCCATCTGAAAGGAGCTCTTAAACAAGGGTTTTGAAGGTGAGCGCTCCTCTGCATCAGCCATAGGAGCGCTGGCACTCCCCTATAAAGTCTTAGGGAGCATTATAACACCCAACTGCCCCTCTGAAGGAGCGTTATCCATCCTTGGAGTGATGGTGCTCCCCTCAAGCTTCCTAGGGAGTGCTATAGCGCCCTGATGCCCCTTTTGAGGGAGCGTTGTCTAATATGAGGCAGTAATTGGCCCGTTGAGGAGAATAAGGGAAGGATCTTTCAATTTTGGAAGGAAATTGTACTCGAATTCTTGGTTCCATCAGGAGATCCCTAATCCAAGGAGGGGATTCCTCAACTTGTTCTAAAGATAAATCAAGAGATTAAGCTTCTCTTAACCTATATAAGCAGGCTCTATGGTGGTGAAAAGGGGGAAGAATTGCTAGCATGAAACTTATGATCTCATAGGAAACACACAGTCAACCAAAGGAGAGTGATCAGTGAAGCTGCTATCATCTAGGTTGTGGATCTTTCGAGCAAGGGTTAGACGAAGGGGACTTGACGAAGCTGTCGCATTCGCATCTACGATTGTAAGTACTGCTGTCGTTATTCTCATTAATATGACACGCTTGGCCTGTTTCTTTCTAGTTTGTGTCTAATTTTACATGAACTTATCATTGATAGATAGATTTGTTTTCAAGCTAATATCAATAGAGTAGGAAGCGGTCGTACTTTGTTTGTCTACAGGACTCATCGAGGAGCGAGAGTTTGGAGCTCGACTCGGAGCATGCAGGGACAAATGTCGATAAAGAGGTACTTCTATTCTCCTTCCTTCTCATGTATTAGTTTGTATAGATTTAAAAGGAATTCAGTGTCCACGTTAAGAACTTTCTGTCTTAGAGTTAGGGTCTAGCTCTTTGAGGCAATCTACCTGTCTGCAGGGAGATTTTCCTACAACACTCATTATTAAGGTAATAGACTTCAGAACCGATATCTCTTATCTGCAAAAGTGGGTTGATCAATTATTAAACTTAGAACTTTCCCATTATCCTGAAGGGCGAAAAGATAAGTTGCAATCTAAGCCAAATTTCTTGTGTAAGTAGTTGCATTTTTCCCAACTTCCTCATACATTTTATGTTGGGGTTTAATTAAAAAAAAAAAAAACGTAAGACGTAAGCAAGCCTAGCCTAGCTAGCCAAAAGTGGAATGGGGATCTATAGGAGCAGTAGAGTGCATCTAGTCTGGGCTTATTAACGAGCATGCGTGCACATTATGATCTAGATTTGTGAAGCTTAACAGGTGGTCTTATTGAAGAGTGAAGTTTTGACTCAGTAAGAAGTATTTAAAACAAAAAAAAATCACATCAACTCATTTTTTAAAGAAGCGACCTGGTACCCAATTATACAGAAAATCATAATAAGATGAGAAGCAAACAAGTTTTTTGCCGTAAGGCTAGTGAAGGAATTGGTAGTGTGAATATGCCATAAAATCATTGGATGAATATCTTGGAACCAAGTTTGATTATCAATTTATTATAGTCTTTTCTTGACCATTAAAAAAAAAATATCATTTTTTTAAATTGCTTGGAATTTATATTTGGAGAAAGAAGCTTTTGCTTAAAGCATGGTCCAAGAATATATGAGATTATCAAATATTTTATAAAGGGTTGAGGAGTTATAAGACCTATTGTTAAGAGCATATTGTTAGTATGATTTTTGTAATGGAGTTATAAGGTTTTGTATGGAGGAGTTCTCTACATTGATTATAATTGGGGTTATAAGGATTTTATTTTTCCTGGAACATGTAAAGGTGTTATAAGGGGTCCAACAAATTGTATTTGGTGTTATTTGTAGACCTACCTGAAATTGAATAAGGGGGTCTGTCTTAGGAGTGTGTCTCTAAGTTATTGGTCATCTCGTGCGTTTCTACGTCATTGGTAAGTCATTGGTTATCCTGTAGTTTTTGGCACATTCATGCAATAGGATGATCGCTCTTGGCATGCACAATAGGATACAAAATTGAATTGTGTGGCATCAACAAACATCTCTCTTCCATATTCTACATAATGGAAAGAATTGAAGAACTATTTACAATATTGCGCACATTAATTAACTCAACTACAGAATCTACAATTGCAATAAACAAGTGCACCCTCAGCGCAGTGATTACTTGTTTACAAGTATCGCACAAGAAGATTGATATGTTCAAACATCAAAACAAGTTGTTGTATGATGAGTTAAGTTTTCTTTGACACCAACAATGTGATTTTAACAAACACAATGACATCAAGGATGATAATGAAGACACTCAGTTGATCAGTGATGATAGTCATAAACATGAAGATCAGTTAGATGAAGTCCCTATGTCATAAAAATTTGTGGATAAATGTATTGTTGGACCATGGGAAGAATTACGTTTTAAACGAAATCGATATGGACTAGGATATGAAAATGATGCTAACAACCTCTTTCATTTTCCTAATTATTGTGAACTTGTTTGCTTTGTGAGTGGAGGTTTTTTGAATGATGATAAGACGACAGAGCATATTGGTAAGGAATAGGTACAGGATATTGTTGATGATGATGTTGTTCCATATCATGATAATCGGTCGGATAAAGAACCCATACAGTGCAAACATTGTCACCGATTTGGCCATGATAAGTCAAACTGTTTTGATCTTCACCCATGCAAATTTTGTGGGAAGACAAATCATCCCTCAGTAAGGTGCCAAAAGTGCAAGTGGAAACAACTTTATTTTGAATGGTTAGGGAATTGGATTTGGTATTTAGAAGCCAATTTATTGGAGCAATCTTATTGCCAAATTTATACACAAGTACAATCGTACTTGATTGGAGATATTTCTACAGTTGATGGACATGAATGTTTTTCAATATTTGATGGTTTAGGGTATGATCGTGGTGCAATTGATGTAGTCTTCTGAGTTGAAGATCGAGTCTTCAGAGTCCGCCGGAAGACAGTTTGATGTGTTGTATCTCTTCTTGGCCATACTTGCGAATGACGATCAAGGGAATTGGAACCACTTGTCTCTGATAGGAGGGAAATCTAGTTGAGTCAGGTTCAAAGTTTGATTTTGAGTCAGGTTCCAATTTTTATTTAGAGCCTGTGAACAGATGATCAAGTATGCAACCTAGTTACTGGTATGCAATCTTGTTCCTGAACATATTATTCTTGTTATTTTGTGGTCATCTTAAAACCACCAATTGAGCTAAAGACATGAAGTTTTGCTTGTTACATTTTCATATTTTTGAGCCTTGATCTCTTGTTAGTTTATGGTCAACCTTAAACCACCAATTTAGTAGAAGACATCAACTTCTGTTATTTTTTATTTTTTTTAGAGTTCGGAGAGCATCTTCAGCCAACCCTCTGAATATTTGCTTGACACACATGATTGTCAAGTAGTGGCAGTTTTTCAAGCAAGAACGAACTTATGATTAAGGGGGGATGTTAAAACATTAATCATAAGTTAGTTGGTTAGTTAAGTTAACCTAACTGTTATACAGTTACATGACAGTTATGGTCTTTTGTATTACATATGTACATCTATGTACATGATTATTTACAGAAGCATTGATGAATAGAGTATGCCTTTTCTGCCATTGTTTAGTTATCTTCGTTCATCATGGTTTCTTGATTGCTTCTATTATTTTCATTATATTTCTTCTCTTTTCTTCATTATGAATCTAACAGCTATACCACATTTTTACATAATTCTTCAAATTCATTCCAGTAGAACTCTCCACCACCATCTGTCCTTATCACCTTAATTCTTTTCTATGTTTGATTCTCAACAAGATCCTTAAACTCTTTAAACCTGTCAAAGACTTCATATTTCTTCCTGAGGAAATATATCCAAGTATTCATCGAGAATTCATCTATAAATGAGATATAGTAAACAAATTTTCCCAGTGATGGAACCAAAACAAGTCCAAAGACATCATTATGCACTAGTTGTAAAATTTGTTCTGCTCTCATTGCACCAGAGATAATCTTATGAAATTCTACTTCCCATATACACAATGTTCATAGAAATCAAAATCCATAGAGAAATTAGACATACCTCAAACCATACCTTTACCATGTAGTATTCAAAGACCCTTCTCTCCGATATGCCCCGGTCTTTGATGCCACAACATAACCTTTTCTCCAGAGACTATAGGAGTTTTTTCTTCTTTATCTCTAATATCAAGAACAATGGAACTATTACACCCATCACTAATAGTTCTTCCTTTCATATTATACAGAGTTCCAATCTGAACTCCCTTTAGCAACACCATTTCTCCTCGAACCATCCTGCATGTTTCTTTTTCAAATATTGTTTTTACCCCTGGATCGTCCATTTTTCTTACAGAAATCAAATTTTGGGACAATCCTGGGATGTGTAGAACACTAGGAAGTGTTTTCATCCTTCCATATATGAGCATCAACTTGAATTTTCCTCATCCTATGATTTTGGTTGTCGATTCGTCACCTGGGAAAACATTACCTTCATCATACCTTTCATATTCACAGAACCACTCCCTATGGGGAGTTATATGAATGGATGCACCTAATTCAACCAACCATGCCTCGTGATCTGCATGTGTTCTTGAAGAAGCCAAGTACACATCCCCTCCTTCTTCCTTGGAGGTATTTTCTTCTGTAGAGGGAGCACCTTTAGATCCCTTCACTCTCTCAACTCTTTTGGATCTTCATTGCTTCTTGAAGTGTCCTTATTTTCCACATATCCAACATACCTTTATAAACTTTCCATGAGATTTAGATCTACCCTTAGATTTATATCTTCCACTTGAAGACTTAGATCATTTCTTTCCTAGGAGCGTTTGTATTGAAGGAGTTGAGATGCTCTATCACCTAGTCTCCATCTCTCATCCTTAGGTTATACAACTTCTTCCATAGGAACAATTTATTTACCAGGGACTTAGACTAATACAAGTTCTCCAACTTATCCCTAACTCCTTGGTTGTATCTTCCCCTGACACATTCAGTAATATTGAATCTGAGAGACACAATCAGATTGTGCTCTTTGCCTTCCGATCCAAATTTTTCCAGTCATCTGTTGACGTTCCTATAGGTGCAGTACATGGATCCACCGCAATCCACTAATCTATGTATACCAACAGATCTTCCATATTGAGCTTCCACAGCTCAAAAATTTTCTCATTAAATTTCTCGATCTTTATTTTCGAACTGCTCACCATTTATTTCCACTTGAAGAATCAATACCACAGATCTCCCACTATAACAAGGATTATCACGGTCCCAAGCCAAACCCCTGACCATAAATGCATCACCCTGAAGCCAATAATTTATCTAATACCAAATGTAGATTGGAACCTTGTACAATTATTTACTGCAAATATATTTTCAATAAAAGAACATAAAAGATATAATGGAAATACACACATTACACGGAGAGTTTTCCCATGGAAACCCAAACTAGGAAAACTAGCATATTTTATATCCATTCATCATACATTGTTTATAATAAAATATAGATATAGGATCCCGTAGCATCCAAATCCCTAATCCAATAACTTAGATTAGTCAATAACCCTAATTCCTTTATCGAAAATAGAAAACCATCGATGAAAACTATGTTCCGAAAAACCACCCAAAAATAGATGCAAAAAAGTGCCAATTTTTTTTTTTTGAGGGTGTTGCCCCCCAACCCTGCACAGGTGGGATACCACCCTCCTATGACCCCCAAAGAAAGAGATAACCCCACCCCCCTCTAATCCCTCGGAGGGGGGGCCTAGTGCCCCCCCTCTTACCCCCTTGTTGTTGGGCCTCAGAAATGTCGCATTTTCATCTTATTTTCCTTTCACTATTCCTCTCATTTATCCATATTCCATTATACCGTTTTCATAAATACATTTTGGTTTCACCATATTATTTTCCACTTTATTCCTTTTAGTATTAAAAGAGAATTTGTGATTAAATATTAGAAAATTAACATGTTTTCATATATACCTAAAAAATGTGTGAGCTTTGTAATGTGTAGGAATATGTGAAGGATTAGTTCAAAAAGAATTCTCGAATACTTCCTCGACCATTTCAAGATTTGAGGAGATAATAATTCAATCCTATTTCAAGGAGAAGATCATGGAGAATGGATAACATATCTTATCCAAGATGTATGAGAGATATGTGTGAGGATTTGAAGGGATCATATTTTGTAATAATGAGAAATTGGTTGAGAGAAAAGTGGATCTGTAATTATGATATGCTTATCTTCTTTTCAAATCTCTCATGTATAAAAGAGATTGCTCTCTCTTCATGAGGGGGTATTCATTATGAGGATAAATTAATTAGTCATTATTGGACTAGAAGGAGATTAGATTTAGATTAGAAAATGATTAGAAATCAATGATAGGAGTTAGTCATTTGGTTCATAGTCATTTATTTGATTAGTTTCATGATTTCATTATCTTGACATTTGATTATTGTAATGTAATTGAGATTGATTTATTGTTAGTGTGAGCTCACACCTGTTGTCTTGTTGCTCTTCACATGTTGTTTTTCCTTTGATGCAATTTTCCATTTCCAAATTAATTTCATTTACGCAATTTCACTTTAGTCGTGTGGGTTAAATTAACTTCAATCCCACATATACTGTGCATGTGATTCGTAAGTTTACGAACTCCTCAGGTTGACAATTAAATAGTTGGGTAATTAATTAATTGACAATATTTAACACCAACATTTTGGCGTTGCTTCCAGGGAAGTGCTAAATGGATTAAGTTATAGGTAGGTAGGTTGTATTTTAAATTACATGACTTGGGGGAGGAGAAAAAGTAAGACGAGAGGTAAGAACCTATGTAGCCACTATAGTGATTTTTCTCCAAAGCCTTGATTGTTCAATTTCTACAAGTGTGAATTTCAATTCTTGCAAGTGTGAATTTCAATTTATGCAAGAGTGTTTAATTTATGCAAGTGTGATTTACTGTTTCAGCAAGAGTGTTTGATTTTCGTAACTGTGAAGAGTAATTGTTTTCTGTTTCAACAAGAGTTATTTTATTTAAGTTTTTCATTTAGATTTCAGTTTTGGGTGTTGTAAGAATCTCTTTAACAAGATGGTTTAACAATGAGTTTAAGCTTGGAACAACTCACTCAAATCCTAGCAAAAGTCGGGATCTCCTCTTCTCTGGAAGAGGAGATCTTGACAACAGCCGAAAGCTTAATTACTCCTCTAGAGGAAAGCAAAGAATCAACATTCCAAGAATCTTCCACATATGACAGAGAAAAACTATTAGAGCAAGAGATCGAGGAAGACAAAGAGGAGTTACAGCATGATCTGGAGGGAAATCACGCCTACGAAAGCCTTATTGAACAATGGTTCCAAGTAAGCATTAGGTTAGATCAAAGTTTTTGTTTTTATTTAGTTAATTCAGGGCTACATCAACTAAATGTTCTTATTTTCATATGTTCTAGATTTCATTTCGCAAAATTGACAGTGAATATATTCTTATTGATGTTATGTGTATGGTTACATTGGATATTTGACTACACGTAATTAATTTCTAACCTCCAATTAGAGTAGAGTAGGTAGGTTCAAAGGAATAAAGCATGATAGTTTTAGTTTTGAATAAGTATGCTCTCCTCCCGTGCTTAGTGCGATCTCAAGGATCGGAAAATAGGATGTCTATAAACGTTTTCAAGAAAAATAACGATGTAAAAATTGCTTTAATTTTTTTTGAGATCTCCATTTGCTAATAAATCTCTTTTCTTTAATTTCATTTGAAATTGAATTGTTTTTTTATTTTTCTTTTAAATTTAAGAATAATACAATTAAACAAAAAAAAAGAGAAGACACCAAAATTTTTAGGTTAAATTTATAGGAATAATATATATATATATAAAGAAATGAAATAAACATAATGATCCCTAGTTTTAAATGCATAAAAAACCACCGAATAAACTTTTATTGAACAAATAAACAAAATAAATGTCCACATCACCCAAATCTGCAATATCTTATGTCTTCCTATTCATTTATGGTTGAGTGGCGATAATGACATCCTTTGCCCTCATCCTGTAGCTTAGAACTAACCCAATCTGTTTATTTACTCGGTGGGCCATAAAAAAGGTATCCTAGAGAAGAACCACGACCAGGAGCAGCATGGATTTCAGTTGATGGTCGATCCATTTTAAAGTTTCCACAGTTCTATCCTTCAGCACAAAAATAAGTTTTCCATTAAAACTTGTGTAAATGAAAACAATTGTGGAGACACTACCTTCGACTATTTCCGTAATAGCAAGTGGATCGATTAGCCAACTTCCTCATTTTAATGCCTGCAGTTGTGGAGACACTGCCTTCGACTATTTCTGTAATAGCAAGTGGATCGATTAGCCAACTTCCTTGTTTTACTGCCTGCAGTAAGTAGGTGGACTCCAATTCAGATACTGGTGAGGCCAAACAACTAGTCCGTTCCTTCCATGCATTCCTAGCAGCCAGGTTAGGCCCGTGAGTCAAATTCTGTCACCGGAGAAAACTACAAGGAAACAGGCGCTGCCAATGTTGAATGTATAGATCTGGCGAAGGCCGGGGGACCAAAGTGACCATATTCTTCGAAATCTATTTCAATCGTTCGAAAACTATGTCTAGGCGCTCAATGTTAGCTCACCCACCTGTTGTCTCCACTGCAGACTCCTCAAGAGATCACAAGTCTCCCAATATGTGACTAATGAAACAAAAATTATGTGACTACTGTTAACCAACGCAGCGAAAAATAGACAGTTAGGTAAGTTTGACCATTTGGGGAATGATTATTTCTGGGATCTGCTCCTAACATTCCTCCGATCTCATGATTATTGCGTGCACTGGCAGCTGGATGATAGGCTATTGTTTGGGTTTCCCACTAGGTTTGGTGAAATGGAAGCTCAGATGAGTGCTTTCTTTGATTCCACGGGGTAAACTATTTCCATCTAATAGAATCTCCTTTTTAGAGGTACAAGAAATATTTCTCATAGGGGTGCTGAAATGGATTTTATTTTTACTTATATATACTACAACATTTCTATCCGATAGCCAATATCAAATAGTCAATCCAAGAGTTGATCCAGTCAATGTCAGGTGTTGATTCCGGTAGTAAACACAGGGAGGTGTCGATACACTAGATGTTAGTCATTGCTTGGATGGGGATACTCGGATACTTTGATACAATATTACTAATAAAGGAATAACATACAACGTGTTTCCTACATGTGTCTCCTACCTGACCTATTCACAACAACTGCGGGGTGATGGTCCCAGTGATGCTCTGTTGGCAAGGATGTTGACTCGAATGTTGCTTCAATTGTTGAATATGCTAGCTCTCTTCTTGCTTTGATGCTCGATCCTCTCCCTTTGGGATGAGATGCTTAATGCTCCTCTGCTACTGATGCTACCAATGATTCTACTAGTGAGGATGTTGCTTCCACTGGACCTGGATATGATTTTGTATCTTTAATTGATGGATCTTTGATTGGCACATTCACTAGTTATAGGTAAATGAGGTAAATTGCAATGTCTACAATAGGCTTTTCCTTTACCTCTGTTGGATCAACTTCAACTGGAATTGGAATGCATTCTTTGCTATCCCTGTCAAAATTCGATATCAATTATTTCGCTAGTGACATAAATCTAATCCACCTACCCCAAATCCCAAGGGTGGTGGTAATAATAAGTAAGTTAAGGCCCCCACCCAATGGAATTCATTCATTGAAACTCAAAAGCATAGACATCATCACGGTGAAATAAATATATGAATGGAAATGTAGCAGCTACCTTGTGTTTCTAGTAAGGAAGAGAAGATGACCATATTGTTTGTTAGATGGTGTCCCTTAGTATCGATGGTCTTATATTCGAGTATCACTTTCACGACCGACGGGTTACTCTCTCTCGGGTCAGCTTCCTACCTTGAAAGACATCATCTGCCCAGCTTTCCAGTTTTTGATTGCTCAAATAGTAGGTGCGGGAGACCCCAAATCCCTCCTTGGGTAGGGTCGCAGGCTTCTCTATCAGTAGCCTCTGTACCAGTTTCATATTATACTGGTACTAGTATTGGATCAAGGTAAACTACTAGCTTTTTGCTCAGCTTCCACTCTTTTCTTTCTCGTGCAACGAATCTGCATCCGCTATTTTTTTCACTCAAATTCACTTAATCTCTTTATTTTATTCTATAGGTTCTAGTATCGAGTACATTATGGAGGGATCAAGGGGAGAATTATTTTTTGAACGTGCGGAAATATTTAATTATGGGCATGAGAATTTTACGGCCATATGTTTTGAATTTTTATTAATGTTTTTAATTGAAAGTTTACTATGGATAGATGATCTTGTTTATAGTTAAGTTTAGCTTATCCATTGTTGAAAAAGGGAGAGTTATCCAAATGTATTTTGAAATGATAAATTGTAAATATTTATTTTAATGAAATAATTTAATGGTGAGTCATCACAAAAAAAAAATCATTTTTTTTTTTTTTAATAATAATAATAATACAAATTGTAAATGGATTTCAATCATTCTTGAAAACTATATCAAAATAATGTCTTTACATTTACGCTAAATTGGTTTCTTGAGTGACTTCAACAACAATCGACGATTGAACTTGCGCACAAAGCGCAACAAGTAAAACCCACTTTTTGAATTTGATTTGCTTGCATTTGTACTCATTCCTGAATTTTATATTTTTCGAAGATCTCACAGTTTTCATGCAAGATTAGTACTAAGCCTTTACAGGTTCGAAGACGATCCAATCTCATGACCAAAGTGATTTTTTAGAATCGAAATTTTCAGAAAAGCATACTTTATTAAAAGCTCGTAGGAGCTAAATTTTTCATCGCACATGTCATGACATTTGTCGCTACACCGCTATCTTTCAGAAAACCAATTACGCCATGACATGATAATTTACCTTTCTCCTTCCAAGCATATTCATCATCCATGCTAGATTCCACTATTTCATTGCCTTATTCGTCATGACTTCACACATGCCTACCTTTCTGAGTCGAATACAGTTTTCTTATTTTTCAGTTCATTTTTTCCTTACGAATAAAACCATTCAGTTCCTTTCCATGACTACATTGCCTTGTTTTCCTTGCCATACAAACCTGTTGTTACTGATATCTTTTCATCTATAGGCCCACCAATCATTTTGTATGAACTCACATTGACTGATGTGGGATTCCTTAAGGGCCACCTTTCAACAAGTCTTGCCCCATCGACCTCAACACCTTATCTCGGATAGAGACTAGAGTCCTTTTGAGTACCTTGAGGCTTGCATGCCTTAATGGAAAGTTATCTCTCTAATAATCATGGGAATACATCAATGCCCCTTGATCGTTAGATATTGCAAGTGGCTAGACATCATCTCATTCATTCGCAATTCGCAATATGTACTTAGTTACCTTGGCACTCATTGACATCAATGATGAGTTTGCCTCACATTAGTTAACGAAATTCATCAATGGCTAGTAATCCGATGACTTATTTTCATGCTCGACATCGACACATTCATTTACATGACTAGGATTTTACCATCAGGTTTAGCAGCAGGTGAAGACTATACACTTTTCCATGACTCCATCAGTAGTTTCAGCAGTATTTTTCCAGCCATATGAGAGTACCACGGTTCCACTTTTAGACTTTATATTTTGTTTCATACAACCAATCCACAATTTAGATTCCTTCACTTCACATTCCATGATCCAGTCGCAGCAACAACAATAGTCACATTTTTCCTGATCCATTAACAACTACATCCCTATTGCATGTTTCATCTACTTTTTGGGTAAGTGGAGGTATGTTGTTTTCTACTCTTTAATCATGCAATTCCTTACATGCTAGAGTGAATGAATTTGGAAAATTCCCTCACCATGTTCCATTGCCTTTCGCCTTTTCATACGCATAACACATCTTCAGTTTGGGGAGGGGTATTCATTACAATTTGATTCCATTTAAATATTCATCAACTCATATACTGTTGACCAACATGTCTCTTCCAAACTACACTTTGTTGCACTTTTCCAACTATTGATCTATCTTGGCATGATTCATAACATGAAGAAAAGGATTTCTTATGCACGTTGATGGCTTATCATTTATAATGCATATGTGCTTAAAATATTATTGCAGTGAGAGAACAAGTAAAGGAAATGAATGTTGTTAACATAAGAACCAACATTTGTTATATTCATGGTTTTCACACAAGAACCAACCATCAGAAACATTAGTTGTTACTTATGTATTTCATATGATGGAATGATTTCATTCAGAAGCCAAAAGTCCTAAAGAATAACCATGCAAGGTTGCATGAGAACATGCCACAAGATTAGTTGCACCGGGGGGAGGGGGGGAGATTTTCATCCTCTTTATTGTTAAGAAATATAATCATGCAAAGTCAAAATTGAGAAGAAAAAGTTTTTATGCATAGTTGCAAGATGGCATGCAACAAGTTCAGTTGGGGGGAAATGTTGGGCCTTAGAAATGTCACATTTTCATCTTATTTTCCTTTCACTATTCCTCTCATTTATCCATATTCCATTATTCCATTATACTGTTTTCATAAATACATTTGGGTTTCACCTATTATTTTCCACTTTATTCATTTTAGTATTAAAAGAGAATTTGTGATTAAATATTAGAAATCGACATGTTTCATATATATCTCAAAAATGTGTGATCTTTGTAATGTGTAGGAATATGTGAAGGATTAATTCAAAAAGAATTCTCGAATACTTCCTCCACCATTTCAAGATTTGATGAGATAATAATTCAATCCTATTTCAAGGAGAAGATCATGGGGAATGGATAACATATATTATCCAAGATGTATGAGAGATATGTGTGAGGATTTGAAGGGATCATATTTTGTAATAATGGGAAATTGGTTAAGAGAAAAGTGGATCTGTAATTATGAGATGCTTATCTTCTTTTCAAAGCTCTCATGTATAAAAGAGAGTGCTCTCTCTTCATGAGGGGGTAGTCATTATGAGGAGAAATTAATTAGTCATTATGGGATTAGAAGGAGATTAGATTTAGATTAGAAAATGATTAGAAATCAATGATAGGAGTTAGTCATTTGGTTCATAAGCATTTCTTTGATTAGTTTCATGATTTCGTTATCTTGTCATTTTATTATTGTAATGTAATTGAGATTGATTTATTGTTAGTGTGAGCTCACACCTGTTGTCTTGTTGCTCTTCACATGTTGTTTTTCCTTTGATGCAATTTTCCATTTTCAAGTGAATTTCATTTACATAATTTCACTTCAATCGTGTGTTTCAACAATTCAATTCCAAGTCATGTGTTTCAGCTTCCTGCATTAGATTAATGATTTAATTCCAGTTGTAGATTCAACATTAGATTAGGTTAAATTATCTTCAATCCTGCATATATTGTGCATGTTCTTCGTAAGTTTACGAACTCCTATGGTTGACAATTAAATAGTTGGGTAATTAGTTAATTGACAATATTTAACACCAAACCCCCGCGCAGGGGGGCTACCACCCTCGTATGACCCCCAAAGAAGGAGGGAACTCCACCCCCCTCTAACCCCTCAGAGGGGGAGCCTAATGCCCCCCCTCTTACTCCCTTGTGCACCCAACGCAAGCTAGACACTAGTTCGAACCATGCAAAGAATATAACACATACCCAACAAAACTGAGCTTCATTTTGAATCTATACATGAATTTTTTAAAAAAAATCAAAGACTTGTGATTTTTCTTTTAGAAAGAACACCCAACACATCTTGGGGTAATCATCAATAAAAGACATGATATATTTATTGTCATTTGTAGAAGGAATAGGCATAGGGCCACATAAATCAGAATGAATCAGTTCAATTTTTCTACATGCTCTAGAAGTAGAATCATGAAATGATTTTTTTCTATTATTTCCAAGGATACAAACATCACATTGCTTCAATTTTCTAGGAATACTAGGCAAACCAGAAACACCATTCTTTTTCAATACATGAAGAATGTCATAATTATTATGCCCAAATATACCATGCCACAAGAGACTAGATGACATTGTACCTTTATTGTGATGAGAGAGGTATGCAAAATTTTGTGGATGTGTGGATGTCCCTTTCAGCTTCAACAGTCTTCCATATTCCACTCTAGTTATGAAAACCATGTTGTCGGAATCCTTCCTTATTTCAATTTTTCCATTGAATACATGAATAGAGTGGCCTTTCTATCGGATGTGCATAAGGGAAAACAATTTCCTTCACAGGTGAGGAAGATAGAGCACATCATGCAAAAGATAATTAGGGAGTCCAAGCAACTTAATCTTGATGGTGCCCATTCCCAAAGGTT
The DNA here is from genome assembly GCA_009831015.1 of Picea engelmannii. Taxonomy (NCBI): domain Eukaryota; kingdom Viridiplantae; phylum Streptophyta; class Pinopsida; order Pinales; family Pinaceae; genus Picea; species Picea engelmannii. Next base: position 62,536 of record ML781379.1, on the reverse strand, counting down.
TGAGACTTGATTTATCTGCAAAATACATTATGCCATCTACATTGTCATTGAATTCTTCAAAGCAATCTCTTTGGAATGTCACGTAGGAGGTTGCACTTGTGTCAAGAAGCCATGAATATATCTAAGAATCAAATGAACTGTTAAACAAATATTTAGTTACTCATATATTGCAATGGGAAACAATGTAATGAGCATATTTAGATTCTTTACTTTTTCTAGTTCTGAATTTTTACCTTTGTATTCTTTTTTATTATGTCTGTCTTCTTTAATCTTCTCCCATGGAACTCTGCAGTCATTTTCTTCATGTGATCCATTATTTCCACAACGGGTATAGTGAATATTGGATCTCTCGCATTGGTTATGTCTACCCCTATTTTCTTTGAAAGTCTTTCTTCCACATCTTCTTTTTCTTCCTTCTCTTCTAGAAGAATCATGTCGTTGAATATTCCCTTTACAAGCAAGGTATATGGTCTCACTAGTGGAATGGGATGCCTTATTTCCAAAGGATTTATCACCTTATGAAACGTTCTCCACCTTGGTGTCAAATGAGATGGATTTCCTCTAACCACTAGCTTGCAAAGATTCTAGGTAATGAAAATATGTGGGGTAGAGAACCTTAATGGAGGTTGTGAGAGGGAGATCTATCTTCTTGTTAGTGGCATCGATGTCATGCATTATGACTTTGATTTTAGAGGCTAAATACACAGGTTCATCATTATTAAACAATAGGTTGAAGATATTCACCATGAGTTGTATGGGTTCTAGTTTTGAGTGTGTGTCATACAAGTCATTCAATGTATTCAAAGCACTATAGGATTCATTAATGTAAGAAATATGTTGGCTCACCTCTTCACTGACTATTGTAGAAATCACAACATATGTTTTCTAGTCTTTTTCCTTCCATATGGCATGTTCCTTGTATGATGTAAGAATAGTCGGTCCATTGCTCTTCGACTATGCGTCTGTGGCAATTGATTTGACTTCTTCTTCATTGACAACTTTCGCTTCACAAATGTCATTCTATAGGTCATTGAAGATCAGATTACTTTTGATCTTTCTATACCATTCTCGATAATTCTATTTACTAGTCAACACCATGTTGACGATAGAGATGAGTGAATGCATCTTCTACCTCCTTCAAGCACGCATAGTAGCAATCAACTATGTAATCTTGGAGATGGATGAGACCCTTATCTAACAAAAGGATGGAAGAAATAATTGGTAATGATACCACCAATATGTGCTCATTCACTAGTAATGATATCGGTGAATACCTTAATGAATACAATGAAGGACGTAGTGATAGAAAAAGGAGAGGAGGTGACTCTTAAGTTATCTTACATGGAATGCATTGAAGGAAATGTGAACATTGTGTTCCCTTCTTTGAAGGATGCAACATGTCAGGTAACCAAAAAAAACAAATTCAAAACCCTCCAAATCCAGACCTAGATCAGACCTATAAATCCTTTGATTAGATATCCATAAACTCATGAGATATCAAAATGCTTTGCGCACACACCTTCAACAAAGCATACTTCAACAAGCCATAGTTTAAACATTCTAATTTTTGGCACTTTTCTGGGTATATTTTCCCGAAATTCGGTCAGAAATTGTTGGATATACAGATTTGAGTCATTAATTCTATGTAATGTGAGTGCTCCAGGTATTTTTCAACATGTTGAATCCATTTCTGCATTAAAAAATGCAATTTAAACAACAGAAAATTGTGATTTCACCGAATTCCAACAAATAGGGAAAAAACATAGAATAGTTTGACAACGCCCTTCAACAAAGCGTATCAACATGCACATAAATGGCTTCCTTACATCTTTGATAGCCAATTTAAATGATAGGAAGAGTCAACATGATAGGAGAGGCAAGCACTAAGTTATGGACAAAGGAAATGGACTTTGTTCAAGCTCAAGTAGAGGCAACCATTCGTGAAATAGAGAATACACACACAAAATAAATATGGAGTTGTTCAACTCTTCTCCACGTTCACATAAAACTGAAATTACAAAATACATGATAAGATGTAACTCTCTAGAACACTCCATCCTTCACCTACCTAATAAATGAAAACTTGCCTAGCATTTAAGATGCCTATCCTCCATCAGATTTGGTCAAACAAGTAATGGAGGAATTACTCCATTCAACACTTCCCCTTAATTTCAACCATTACAAAAATAAACAAAAACTATGCCTAAGTGTTGTCTTTGAAATTCAAAAGTATTTCTTCCCAATGGCTTGGTGAAGATAGATACTAGTTGAACTCTTTCGAACCACAAAACTATAGCATAATGCTACCATCATTGACAAGATCGCAAATGAAATGATAGTGAGTGTTAATGTGTTTACTCTTGTAGTGAAATACATAATTCTTAGATAATGAAATTGTTGAAATGTTGTCACAAAATATAGGAGTTTGATCCTTTTCTTCATGTGCTAGATCACTAAGGATCCTTCTCAACTAAACTGCATGGCATGCTGCTAAATTTCCTGCCACATACGCTGCTTCTACTAAAGAAATTGTGACAATGGGTTGTTTCTTACAATCCCATGAAATCAAGCCTGTACCAAACAAAAATGCATACCCAGAAATACTTTTCCTATCATCAACACTACCTGCAAAATAACTATCTATATATCCAACAAGTGAATCATCTTCTAAAGTAGAACACCAAATTCCATAATCTGTTGTACCTGCAATATACCTCAAAGTTCTTATTCCAACTTTCCAATGAGAGATTTTCGGATTCTCCATAAATCTGGAAATTAAGCTTACTACATACATAATGTCTAGCTGGGTAGTTGTAAGGTACATGAGGCTTCCTACAAGCCTCTTATATAGAGTATAATCAATTCATGTTCCTTAATCTTGTTTACTTAATTTTGTACATGTTGCAATTGGTGTATCTACTAGGTTGCATTTGTTCATTTTGAACCTTTTCAAAATATATGTGGCATATTTTCGCTGACAGATAAAAATTCCCTTTTCAGATTGCTCAACTTGAATTCCCAGAAAATATTTCATGAGACCAATATTATTCATTTCAAATTCACTTTGCATGGCTGCTTTGAATTCATTCAACAATAAATTTCATGTATAAATCATGTCATCAACATAAAGACAAACTATCAAAATATAACCTCTCTGGTCTCTTTTGGTGTAAAGTGTGGGCTCATTGTTTCTCTTGTTGAACCCATTATTGAGAAAATAAGTATCAATGTGACTATACCAAGCTCTTGGAGCTTGATTCAAACCATACAATGCATTCTTCAATCTATACACTTTGTACTCTTTACCTCTCATCTGAAATCCTGGTGATTGATCCACATAAACTTCTTCCTTTAAAAAACCATTTAGAAAGGATAATTTAACATCCATTTGATAGACTGGCCATTTATTTTGAGATGCAACTGCCAAAATTGTTCTAACAGTATCCAAACATGCTACTGGAGCAAATGTCTCTCCATAGTCAATACCAAGTTGTTGAGAAAACCCTTTTTCCACAAGTCTTCCCTTGTGCTTCTATACTTTTCCTTTCTCATTGAATTTCGTCTTATACACCCATTTAAGTCCAATGTTGGTTTCCCCTGTGCGAAGATCCATAAGATCCCATGTGTTGTTTATTTCAATTTCTTCAATTTCTTCGTTCATTGCATCAACCCATTTTTCTTCCTTTACTGCTTCTTCAAAGTATATTGGTTGACATGATAACAAATCAAAGTGTTCTTGTTGATCCATGTCATCATTCTTCTCATAAATTTCTCTCAGGCTTCTTGTTTTTTGGTTCCTTAAGTTTTCTATAGTGAGTTTTGAATCATTTCTAGAAGAAGAGGAAGAACTATGCTCTGTTTGTTATCCTTGGACCTGTACTTGCAATCTTGGAAGTCTTGGTGGAGAAGCTTGTTGTCCTATAGCTTCCACCTGCTTATGTTTATGTATAGAAGGAATCTGTTCTACAAGTATTTCACTTGTTTGGTTATCCCAATATTTATCTTCTTGGAATTTCACATCTCTTCTTACTCTGAACTTCTTGGTAATAGGATTATACAGCCTATATGCTTTAGACTGTTCACTGTATCCCAAAAATATACATTTTTCACTTCTATTATCAAGCTTTCTCCTCGGCTCTTCAGGAACATGAGCATAAGCTACACAACCAAAAACTTTAAAATGAGAAACCCTAGATTTCATACCACTCCAGGCTTCTTGAGGGACTTGATCTTTCAGACTGTTGGTTGGTGAAAAATTTAAAATATAGATTGGGCATGCCACTGCTTCACCCCAGTATTCATTTGACAAATTCTTGGCCTTTAGCATACTTCTGGCCATATTCATTATTGTTTGATTCTTCCTTTCAGCTACTCCATTATGTTGTGGAGTGTATCTTGTGGTAAATTGTCTCTTGATTCCATGTTGCCTGCAATATGTTGCAAATTGCTTGGAGTCTTACTCACCTCCTCGATCTGATCTGAGTACTTTGATGTACTTCCCACTCTGTTTCTCTGTCAAATATTTAAATTCTCTAAATTTTTCAAATATCTCTGATTTGTGCTTGAGAAAATACACCCTTGTTTTTTTGTTAAAATCATCAATGAATGTTAGAAAATAAAATTTGTCTCCTATTGACTAAGTTTGCATTGGACCACAAAGCTCTGTATGGACCAATTCAAGGTATTGTTTTTCTCTGTAGGAAGCATTGGGAAAACTATCCCTTTGTTGTTTGGCCAAAATACAACTCTCACGGAAGTTTTTATGTTATTTTATAATGGGAAAACCTTTGACCATGGACTTCTTCTGTAAAAGAATAAGACTGTTAAATGGTAAGTGACCATATCTAATATGCCACAACCAAGTCTCATCTGAGCTTGATACATTTTGGGCATATGACTATGAAAACCTTACATTTCTCAATATCAAAGGGAACATTTTGTTTTTGGTCATTTGTATTGTAGCTGTAATTTTCTTATTGGGTGGTTTGTCCAAGATTGTACACTTGGAACCTTCAAAGTTAACCTTATAACCATGCTCATTCATCTGGCCTACACTCATTAGATTGTGTTTAAGACCAGGTACATAATAAACATCATGAATATCCTTATTTTCATCTTGTTTGGTCAATACATAAATTATACCATTTCCTACAATTTTCTTTTGATAATCATCTCCCAATTTAATTTGAGATGTGACAGAGCTATCTAAACTAGAAAACAAATCTTTGTTACATGTCATATGATTGTTGCAGCCACTTTCCAACAACCAGAGATCATAACTATTTATTTCTTCTTCTACGAGTTGACATGAAAAGAAAATTGATTCAAATGTTCCTTCTTCATTGTTGGTAACATTTGCTCTGCCCCTATTCATATCTGCTTACTTCTTTCTGCATTCACTTTCGTAGTGACCAAATTTATTGCAATAATAGCACTGGATCCTTTATTTGTCAATACATCTTGGATGATTAAAATTTCTGCCTCTCCCCCTTTGGTTCTTAGAGTGTCTATGTGGATGTTCTGACTGTTCACTCTGTTTTGAACATTCTGAAGTTGATATCTCTCTTGTTTGAGAGAGAACTTTGCCTCTTCTGCCTTTGCTTCTATTCCCTCGACCTCTTCCTCTGCTTATGGAGGCCTGAGACTGAAATGCATTCTCCAAAGATTCAATATTTCGACTGAACCTATTTTCATGGGTTAACAAAGATCCCATGAGTTCTTCAACTGTCAATTGTGACAGGTCTTTTGACTCTTCTATGGTGACCAGGACCATATTAAACTTATCACGAAGGCTTCAAAGTACCTTCTCAATGACCTTTTTTCTCTTGGATGTCTTCTCCATGGGTGTGTAGTTGATTCACGATGCTCGTGACATGGGTCATAAAATGATCCACAAAATCCAAATCCTTCAATCGAAGAGTCTCAAAACTCTTTCTGAGTATCTGCAACTTTGCTTTGACTTTGTAAGTGCCCTGATAGTATCCCATGCATTTTTGGCATGATCTGCTGCTACGACTTTGGGGAAAATATATTCCTTTGACCCTTGCTAGATGAGCCATAGGGCTTTGTTATCCTTCTTCCTGAGTTCTCGGAGGGAATTTCTCTACACATTTGTCATTACTTGTAGATCCACCAAATTTGGTTCCTGAAATCCATTAACTATTGCTTCCCAACAATCTTCAGAGTCCTCTATCGAAATGGACAAGAACCCAAATGTGTTTTTTTGCTTGGATGCTTCTTTGTTGAAATGGCAAAAACCCAAATGTGTGTTTTTTTTGGCTTGGACACTTCTCTGTCGAAATGGGCAAAAAAACCCGAAACTTCTTATGCTTGGACGCACCCTGTCATCAGCTAGACGCGCCCTGTTCACAGCAAGGAGGGCGTCCAAAGGGCATAAATTTTTCGAGCGGAGGCACAGGTTATGGACGCTCCCTTTACACTAGCGGGGGGCGTCCATCTTCCTTGGACCCTCTGTACACATGGGCAGGGGGCGTTCGTCTCCAAAACTCAATTTTTTTAAACCTTTTCCATGAAAATTTCACCCCCTGGAAGTTGCTCCTCTTCCTGTTGTGGTTGAATGAAGCTCGAAAGTGCTCTCCAACAGCCTGTAAATGCTCTCCAATCTTCAAAGAGTTTTACTCTAGCTCTGATACCATGTTCAAGCTTAAGCAAAGGCTACCATTCATGAAAGAAAGCATACACACAAAATGAAAGAGAGCATACACACAAAATAACTATGGATTTGTTCAGCTCTTCTCCACATTCACATAAAACTGAATTACAAAATACATCAACTATGTGTTAATGTTTAGCAACGTCGGGATCACGAGTGAGCTCATTTCATTTGCACATCCGCCATGGATTGAGCTCATTCCAATGAAGGGATTTATAGCACCACGAGGTGATACCAATGAGGTTGCACCTGTAACCAAATTTGGTTCAAGCTATCAGCAGGAAACCTATTCGTTGCCCCAGGTGGTCAAAGCTACCAGTGGGAGTGGAAAACCCTAGCGCGTTCGACGGGAATATAGAGAAAAACCCTTGCACGTTCGATGGGAAACAAGGGAGCAGAGAAAACCCTAAACGAAGGACTCATATCTGAGCGGAGGAAGAGACACATTGACAGATTGCTGAAGAGCATTTTCTTCACGCAAGTGGAAAGGAAATGTTTATCGAGTTAACAACCACTCTGATACCACTGACAAGCCAGGTATAGCCGAATGCATAACTGCACACTTGTGTAACTCTTCGTATTTACAATACAATTTTGGATTATGTGTGCAACACTATGAATAGTATCTTTTATTTCTTTATATGGATTCGAATCATTCGATTACTATACGGTTTCATTGAAATGGAACGAGGTTATTGAAATTATGAAGTATAAGAGCGTTGGAACTGCGTTCTTTTCCGATTTTATTCGCTGGAATCTGGGCAAATGAAAAAAAATTGGAGGGACGTTTTCCAAAGCAGGAAAAAGTATTACTCACGGTTGCTTACTAAAATTTTCAGTTCTATTAAAAATCCAAAACTTAAACATCCCTCTTTAATGTATATATTTTTAATTCGGTTGTTTAAAATGATTTCATCAACCAAGAACGGTTCAGGTGGATTGAAATTGTTGCTAAATACTACGATATTTAACTTAGCTTTTCCAATGGCCATCGTGTAAACCATGGTATTTTGGATACGATTTCATATAAACACTGTCCTTGTTTAAACGTATTTAAAGGGATTTAAGTGGAAACCAATTTATTGTTGAGGTAGCCTTATTTAAATGGATCACAAAACCCGAAGAATCCTTCTTAGTTTGTTTACCTGCCCGGCCCATCACTAGCACTGGATGAACAAGGCTGGTCGAACATTATTTCCTTTTTTTCATGCATTCCAGAGACTGAAGATGGTATCAATTATGAGAAGTATTAAGGCAAAGTCTTAAGGAAGGAAACTGAACTTAAATGAAGGGAGGAAGAATCTACACAAATGTGAACACCCATCAGAAAAAGAAGTAAGTTGTAGATTTATTCGTAAAATTACATATTTCCAAGCCTCCAACGTTTATGTCGAAATGTCTGCCATTAAGGCATATGTAGTGCTCCATCCTTCTCCGCCTGAAACCCGACTAATCAGGTGGTAGTTAATCACCCATGAACCTATTTAATTGACAAATGTTATTCTGGATTATGGACATGTAGACGAAAACGTAGATTTTGTGGGACTTAGATATATAAGAAAACGCTGCGATAAATTCTGATGTCTTCTAGATATGTGCAAGTGTAGATAAGTATATTTAGATGTTCTTGCGTCCATCCAACGGCATGGAGCAAAGTGAACGAAATTTAACGGTCATAACTCTGCAATAAATTCTGATGTCTTCTCAATTTGTGCAAGTATAGATAAATATATTTAGATGTTATTGGGTACATCCAGATGAAGGTCAACAGTTTGAGTTTTGCTTCATGGGTTTTAATAGCCAACGGTTGGCTTTGCTCCATGTAAACGGCAATGAGAAAAGTGAACGAAATTCAACGGTCATAACGCTGCAATAAATTCTCATGTCTTCTCAATTTGTGCAAGTATAGATAAATATATTTAGATGTTATTGGGTACATCCAGATGAAGGTCAACAGTTTGAGTTCTGCTTCATGGGTTTTAATAGCCAACGGTTGGCTTTGCTCCATGTAAACGGCAATGAGAAAAGTGAACGAAATTCAACGGTCATAACGTTGCAATAAATTCTCATGTCTTCTCAATTTGTGCAAGTATAGATAAACATATTTAGATGTTATTGGGTACATCCAGATGAAGGTCAACAGTTTGAGTTTTGCTTCATGGGTTTTAATAGCCAACGGTTGGCTTTGCTCCATGTAAACGGCAATGAGAAAAGTGAACGAAATTCAACGGTCATAACGCTGCAATAAATTCTCATGTCTTCTCAATTTGTGCAAGTATAGATAAATATATTTAGATGTTATTGGGTACATCGAGATGAAAGTCAATAGTTTGACTTTTGCTTCATGGTTTTTAATAGTGAACTGTTGGTTTTGCTCCATGTTAAGGGTTATCTAGTTAGATGTTATTGAGTATATCCAATGGAAGAAAGTGAATAAAAGTCAATGGTTGACTTTTGGTTAATGGCTTTAAATAGTCTATGGTTGACTTTTGCTTAATGGTTTTTAATAGTCAATAGTTGACTTGAGTCATGTCTTCACTTTACTCCATGCCCATTGAATAGACGGAATTTTCTATCTAGTGAAGTTCAGGTGCTCAGACTAGTAGCAGCCTCAGGGGTATTGTGGTCCTTGAGAGTGATTGAGACATCGAGCAAAGCGGTTGTGAGGTTGAGGATTAAAAAGTTCCAGTGGATGCCGCTTTTTAGAAAGTGAAACTGACAGAAATTCATATCCTTTCTAGAAATTCATATCCAAAAACAGGGTTTCCCATGGTAGAAATCATGCCAAAATATAATACATTTGATACAAAATACTAAACAAGGGAATTAAAAAATTGGCATAATTACATCGCAATCACGAAAAATATGCAATAATTTCCTGAACATGGAGCCACTGATATTAGTTGACCATAACTAATCTTAACATGGGTTGTTCAGTTTCAGTGTTAAATTGACTTTTGTTGCTGATGGCCAAGGAAACAAAGGTAAGATTGTTGATAGTTTTAGGACACTCCATGGTGGCCATTAAGGCCATGATTGGGAGATAGATTCTGGTGAATAACAGACTAGCTATGGTTTTATCTCGAGCAAGGGGGAGGCAAGTTCTTTTATCAACATCTCTTTCTACCATGTGAAACAAAAACTTTACCTTGAAGCAGACTCATTGGCCAAAATGGCCACAGATGTGGAAGGAGAGCGTCGAGGACAGTTCTCGGCCCCTCTCACATGAGAGATCTATCCTTGGCTCTGGCTATTTAATGCAACAACATGCCATTGTACCAGCATTGTGGGATTAAGGAGTTCAGGATGATGTGAATGGGGAACAAACGCGGTGGTAAATCGATTTTGTTAGGCGCTCAGGTACGTGAAATCGGGAGAACTGTCTGAGACCTTGGTTATCCCTTGCATATGGTGACAATTTGCTATGAATTTACAAGGAAGATCAATGTGGTTTTGGCATCAGTGATATGGGTCTAGTTCCCTAGTCTTTTATCCCTCGAGTATCCTTACGATAAGAAAGGAAATCAGCTCGAGCTATCTGGGAAAGCGAAGTGGGGAGCCGACCTGCTTCTTCAGCTCATTCATTCCCTGGACTGGTGCTGTTAGTTTATTATCGCACAGTGTTGAGTCTGTAATATTCCGTTTTGGTCATATTGGTCGAGAGCGTGTCAATCTAGTTCTGCGTTAGCCCAGCTGGGTGGTCTCAAGGTTCAAAGTCTCAGTTATTTTTATAAGGTTATTTTGGCTCAACGTCTGGTATTCCCAGCCCATTTCTGTGTGGTTTTCACAGCCTACTTTTTTGTTTCCTGGAGATTGATAATTTGTGGAGGTGTGGTCCTTTGTTTGGTTTGGTTCACAAGTGGTCATAGTGCGGATATGGAGAATAGGGACATATTGGAAGCTCGAGGAGACACGAGTGCATCCAATTTAACTAGACATCTTGTTTTCAATGACAACTAAGATGCATGAAATTGAGTACCACTATGTGTCTCAACATACTACCATCATAACAAAATTATTAGTAAATTAGAAAAAGTAGAGGTTATTATAAGTAGCATTGAGAAAGTGAGAGTAGAGATTATTATGTACAAATAGAAAAAAAAAGGTTCGAGAGTTTTATTAAACAAAGAAATAGAGCACATATTAACACACAAGCAAATATCAAGATAGAAGAACTATAGAAGAACTATCTTGATCATTTTGGTTGAGAAAATATCTCAACCTTACAAAAATTTAGGAAGTATCTACCTCGATATGAGAGATTCACTCCAAGTAGTTTCAACAACTTCTTAAAGACTAGGAACAAATATGTGAGCTTAACAAGTACACCAACACCCCCCATAAGTGAAACGTAGGGAGGAACAAAGAAGAACAATGATGGGTCCCAACAACAAGGCCTGATAAGGTACCCATGTACAAACTCAAACCCGCAGGAGAAAACTCCTCTCCAAAAGAGAGTCAATCTCCAATGCACATTCCAAGCTGCCGAGGCAATGAGAAATGAATGCACACCAACAAAATACTTTGATCCTCTAGAAATGAGTCTCGGCACAAAAATATTGATGAGGTACTCATTTACAACCGAGAAAACATCATACATTGAGTGTCCCTATGGACGCTAATCCATCTCACTGGAGTGCATGGGTCACTAACTGCTGCAACCGCCGAGTCAATATAGGAATTAGTGCTATGTACAAGGCTCACTCTGAAGATGTTTGATCTCGATCGAACACGGTGAATAAAAAATCACCCGAGGAAGCATTGCACAACATCCCCCCACAATGTTGAACTAAGTGGAAAAAATCATGGCAATAGATGTCACAACTGATGACTAAGTATGGACTACGAGCTAAAGGTGGCAAAGATGCAAAACAACCTAAGCAAGAAACACTCCAAAATGGCTAGCTCCAAGAGATTGTGAAACAAAGCGGTACATGGAGACAAATGTGTGGTTACACTTCTAAAATTGTGGCATAGAATCCACTACTCAAAGGTGCATAACAAGAGGTACCATAAATAAAAGCCACCATGGACAACAATCCTTGATATGGCCTGACAAATAATGTCATTTTAGGTACCCATTTACAACTGAGGAATCAACGATCTTAATTTATGCAGATCTCAAAAAAAAAAAAAACATTAAATGTGGCATACAACTAATCCTTGGAAAAAGAGTTAAATGATCTTCTCATTGCCTTAAAATAGCACATAAAATAGAGACTTATGGCAAAAACATTTTCTATAGCCTCCAAATAAAAACACAAACTCCTTTACTCCTTTACATGCAAGAGTAGAAATGTGTTTGATTGTCCAAAGACAATAGCCAATGGATTCAAACCCAAGTTCCTCCTTCGACCAAAAAGCCATTAGCCAATCCTCCACTTGAATGAAATGGAATAACAACTTGCTCCCTGCAATAAAGCAGAAAACACTGAATGCATCCGTTGGTCAAAACATGAGTAACCCACTGGTCAAAACATCATGGGAAGTTCTCACAAGGGTTTCAACAGTGCCATTAAGGACAGAAATTAAAATGCCCTTCATGTGGGCTTCATGCTTGGAAAATTTCTGGGAAACAACTTGTACAGGCGAGCGTAAAGAGCACCCTCACAGCGATTTCGGGCGTCTCAGACTCGCCGTCTCTGGGAATTTCCCCGAATGGACCGCAGAAACCCTGCAAAAATCTGGTAGTCGGTTCGGGGCCACGTTGAAACACATGATTGCATATGCTCGTCCAGAAGATGAAGAATACGCTCAATTTCATGCTCAAAAGATGAATTAATCTCATTATTTGCATTGCAGCAATGGCAGGAACTAGATGTTGGAGTTTACAGGGTCTACAATTTCTCGTCGATCGCCAGAAAAAATACCAAATCGTTTTTCTTTTGAGGTCTATGATAACAATCGCAGAAGCGGCACCGACATATGCAAAGACCATCTCTCTGGTTTCTGCCACATCAGTCTCGTGCAACAGGAGTGAGAAATGTGAGAGAGTTGCCGCCTAGGGAGAGGACTATGCAGAGGCACCAACAAAGAGGTAGAGACCTCGACGAAATCTTGCTTCCAAACGTTCTCGTCGCGCAAAACGACCGTGGCAAATACAGGCATATGTTCAAACCCCAATTCAACATCATGCTTCCCATCCTTTGCTACAGAAAATCCAAATTGTGCAAATCGAGTTACCTTTGATCAAACTAGAAAGCGCGGATCTAAACACCAACAGTGATCGGCTTGGCCACCCACGGATCTAAACACCAACTCCTATAACTGAGAAGAGCCATAAGCAAACAACCACCTTTCCAAAAGGGCTGAAATCTTTACTGAGTGCAGTATCATTTGCAGCAACGATTCAAGTCAAATTTTTACTGTTTTATCCTTTTCAGAAGACGTTGTCATCGGTCTCTTTATCATGCGTCCAACAGAGGAGACAAGAGCGGCCATAAATTGCTACCAAGAAGGAAAAACCTGGCTGCACAAAGAAATTGCTATCACAAAACACGACTCCTCTTTCCTGTGGATTCAGCACGACTGTTGATGTGGCCTCTGGAAAGTCGGTTGCCAATAGAAGACTTCTAGAGAGATCTAAACAATACGCGGCTCCCAACACAAAAAATGAATATCCCCCATGTGGAGAATTAGAACTGATATCGACCCCAATAATAGTGCTTGCCCAGATCCAGGAATGTCAATGCCCAGAGGGTGAAGTCCACCACGTCTTTGCTGAGCAGAGCCAAATAAAACATTTATGCAGCATGCAAGGAGGAGGCGACAACAAGGAGAAGGCAGCTGCCAATGCCAGCAACAATTCGACCACCCAATCAGTGATTCGGCCTTCAATATAGATTGACGGAAAAACAAATATTCCCATAGATAAATTGGGAACACACAAGTACACTACTCTCGCCTCCAGGAACTATTTCTGTAAGTAGGCTTTCATTTCTTTTCCAAGGTCCCTGGGCCTCTTATGAGGGAGTTAAGCTCAGTCCTAGTATGATATCATATTGAAAAATGTGAGAGTAGAGATTATTATGCACATATTAATACACAAGCAAATTTCAAGATAGAACAACTACCTTAATCTTTTGGTTGAGAAAATATGTCAATCTCACACCAATCTTTTTAATAGAGGATTATGGAACATAAGTAATAATACTATAATGCAGAACATACATTTTGAAAGCTTTGAGGGATTTAACCAAAGCATAAACTTGTTTTTTCATGATTTCATACCTGATTTCAACATCTCTCAAAGTCCTGCTAAAAAAAGAAATAGGTTGTTCCATCCCATCTGAGTTTTTCTAAAGGAGGACAGCAACCAATGTGTCATGTGAGGCAAAAGAAAATATAGAAAACTCTCTTGAATAATTAGGGATGATAAGAACAAGATCCTTAGTCGGTGCTTGTTTAATTTTATCAGAATAATTTATAGCTTCAAGTGTCCATTTTACCTCATTTCCCTTTCTTAGCATGGATGTGATAAACTTAACCAACTCGGTAAAATTAGAAATGAATCTTCTCAAGAAGTTTATCTTACCCAGGAAGGAATGGATCTTTTTCTTGGACCTAGGGAGAGATAGAGTCTTGATGGCCTCTACTACACTTGTGTCAATTTTTACCCCTTCTACTGAGACAATGTGTCTGTTGGCAGCCAACCCAATTTTTTTCGATTATTCTCGAAAGCTGCCTACACCCCTTGTCGTATTACGACAAGTCATTGTCGCATTGTGCTAATGGACATTCGTCTCATTTTTGCGACCATTACAATTCAATTTCGACCCAGTTTTCACAACTGCAAGTGTGAAAACACTTCTTTCGTTGATTAGATTGTCGTCGTCTTTGGTTGATACTTGATCACTGGTTTATCACATGATTGTTAAATGTTGTACTAAACTCATATTCTCAAGCATTATCTTACCTTGATTGCACATTTGGATATGTTTTACTGTTGAACCTTTGGATATGAAAGTTATTTCTTCTGATCTATGAAAATTCTAATGGATTTGGTCATATTATTTTTATCCTTGCTTTGGACTTGCACTCGATTATTATATGAAAGAATTCTGATTGTATGGTTCTAAGACTTTGGAATATAAACATATATGATATGCACCAAGTACATGGACAAGTTCATAAGGTATGATAGCAATGGTTTCAAGGCGCATGAGTTAATCATATTCAACTTTATAAATCGATACTTGACATACTATGTTTGCAAGCAAAGTTGGATTATACGATGATTGTTATATAATCCCGAGATATGAGTTAGCGCTAAACCCTGTGATTAAGCGATTGATCAAATGGTGGAATTGGAACGGTAAATCGGTAGTTAATGCTGGTACTGTGTTGGTTTTAAACTTAACACTTGGCGCTTTGATGTCATATGATGTGCTGGTTCTGACCTGGATAATTGGCACGTAGAAGTGGTGATTCACCCACTCGCTGGCCGATGCATTTGTTTTTATGATTATAGTTTTGAACAGCTCGGAACAGGCTCATTAATGTAATAC
>ML781378.1:463332-477162 GCA_009831015.1 Picea engelmannii | reverse complement strand
TATCAGGAATACAAGATTATAGGTGTGGCTCTAAACAGGTTGTTGGTTTTCCCAATTTGGGTTTCGAGGGTAAAAATATCTATGTAATTTGTGTGTGTGACATTGTATATTTTATGTTTTATTAAGAATATGTTTGTAGTAATTAATTGTATAAGGTCTACATTTGATATCAGATCTTTTATTGGCTCCAAGGGGACACCTTCGTGGCTAAGGGTTTCGATCGGGTTTGTGATAAACCTTGTTACAGTGGGAAATTTTTGTTATCAAATTTTGAGGTGAAAAGAAATGGAAATCAGTTTGAAAATAGAGATCGATAAATTTAATGGGAAAAGTTTTGAGTTGTGGAATATCAAGATGGAAGATATATTACTATACAAAGATCAATAGATAGTTGCGGATCCAAGTATTGCACCTACATGAACGTCAGTAGAATAATGGAAAAAGTTGGATAAGAAGGTGAAGAGCACAATCTGATTGTGTCTCTCAGATTTTGTATTACTGAATATATCTGGGTAAGATACATCCAATGCATTAAGGGATAAGTTAGGGGCTTTGTGATGTCAAGTTCTCTCGTAAACAAATTGTTCTTGCAGAATAAGTTGTACAACCTAAGGATAAAAGATGGAGACTCTGTGACAAAGCATATGAATGCCTTCAATAGAGTGTTAAGTCAACTATTATCTATTGATATTGATATTTCTTATGAAGATAAGTGTATCAATTTATTGTGTTCTTTACCAGACTTGTGGGATGGTCTAGTTGTGTCCATAGGTAGTAATATAACTACTTTAAGTTTCGATGATGTGGTCGCATCCTTGTTGTCAGAGGAGATGAGGATAAAGAACATGGAAAGACATATCATATATGCATTATTTGCAAGAGGACACTCTTAGGAAAGAAATAGATATAAATATAAATTTGATGGAGGATCTAAATCTCCTAGAAAGTTTGTAAAGGTATGCTGGATATATAGAAAAGAAGGGCACTACAAGAAGAAATGTAGATCCAAAAGTATTGAGAGAGGGAAGGGATTTGAAGATACTCCTTCTACAAAAGAAAAAACCTCTACTGAAGAAGGAGGGGACGTGTACTTGGATTCTTCAAGAGCACATTCATATCATGGGGCATTGTTGGTTGAATCAGGTGCATCCATTGATATGAATCCCCAAAGGGAGTGGTTCTTTTAATGTGAAAGGTATGATGGAGGTGATGTTTTCATAGGTGATGAATCGGCAGCCAAAATCATAATATCAGGAAAATCCAAGTCAAAGCTCCTTCATGGAAGGATTAGAACTGTAACACCCCAAGGTCGAGCCCCTGCTGAATTGTAATTGTGTTTATAGGCTGGTGAGCCAAGTGTTTTATAATATGGAAGACTTATATGTTTATTAGGCCAGAGAGCCTAGATGATTAAGGAAAGTGAGCCTATTTTTGTATATATAAATACTCATATCATTAATAAAATTACATCACTGCGTGTAGAACGACCACGAAGAAAGCGTTATGGGGGACTAAGCTCCACTAGGTAGGGTAAGGGAAGGGGATAAATGTCTAGGATTAGGGGATAAGATAGAGGGCTTAGCTATAAAGGAATAATATTATATTATTTTTTCCTAAAGGCTAAGGTTGACATAATTTGTTTTGTCCTAAGTTCCTGGGGAAAGGGAACGAGTGTTAAGTGGAGTTCATGGAACTTCAGGAACACATGTGTCAACCTAGGCGCATGCAATTTTAAGTGGGAAAAGTCAACTCATTGGGGGTCTCTCGCCATTCTCACATTCGTTCACCATTCTCGCATCCCTCACCCTTCTCGTGACCCTCACAATTCTCGCAAGTCTGCCATTCACCCATTGATTCACGCACTGAGCCATTGCTTCATCGTCGACCTCTATGTCATTCACATACCACTGAAACCTGCAGGCACTTTGATCTATCCTGTACTTTTCCTGTGAGACAAAACACACGTGTATCTTGCCTGAGCCAGTACCATGCCTTAATGATATGTTGTTGTTGCCAACGCAGTGACTTGACTAAGTGTGGCTTGCTACCATATTATGTTCTATACCGAGCTTGTTGCTTCCATCATCCTCACTTGAATTGAGTTAGGAGCTAGACTGAAGAAGAAGGTTGTCATGCCTGTGGGTTTGAAGAGGCAGGTTGTCAGGCTCGTGGACTGAAGAAGTAGGTTTTCAGGCCTGTTGGTTTGAAGAGGTGGGTTGTCAGGCTCGTGGACTGAAGAATCAGGTTGTCAGGCCTGTAAGAAACTCTCTCCAAGTGATATAGGTTGTTGGGGAAGTGATTTTCCAAAAGAGATCCCAATGAAAACTATAGTGCTCGAAGAATTCATGTCTGACCTATTGCTGAAGCCCTGGAAGGGAAGTGGGGCAGTCGAAGGACTGTTGAGCAGAGAAGGGGCACACTTCCTGGCGTGGGACAGGCATGTGGGGAATGAGAGGCTGTAGGCTGTTAGTATGAGCTAGCTCCAGGGAAAAAATCCTTCCTGTTGATCTGTGCGACTTCCTATTGTCCTTGCCAAGCCTAGGAATCCCTTGCCTAGTGGATTTTAGTCCCATCTCAGGGGTGACCCACTGATGAGCGTGATGAGAAGCGTGGTCTAAGGCTGGGAGATTCGTGGGAGGCCTGCATGCAGTTGGTGGTAATATATTAAAGATAAGTACCAAATATATGTTCTTTGTATGATGTGTATCTTGAAATCAAGTTATAATGTTGTTAGAATTGTCTGTGTATAATGTTTGTATGTTTTAATGTTATTTCTGCATGAATAGTGTCATGAATAGAATGCTATAGTTGTTTAAATTGCATTAGATAGATATTTATATATAAAAAATGATATTAGAGCAAGGAGAGATGTCCAGGAAGTGACATTTCCCGACATGTTTGTTATAACCCTAAATTGCACCACACATGCTTACCTGGCATCATGCCAACTCATATCCCTTCTTTGCCAAAACTCTGATGAACAACTCTTTGAAAATCCTCTTGTGTCAAGGCCCACGCGCCCTAACCCATTACTGCACATGTGTACACGTTGGTTGACTCACAACAACCTGCGTGTACCTACAAAAGCACGAAAAAAGGAAAGTTGTGACAGAACAAAAAGATATGGGTTAGTTAACTGAAACTCTCGGCCATGCATGGCCGAGGGTTCGTTCAAAACCCTAGCTCCTTCTAGAATATAAAAGAAGGGGTAGGGGTACCATTTGGAGGAGAAAAAAATATAGCGAAGAAACCCTGCCCATTTACGTAATCCATTGTCCCAACCCTTTAGCCTTTCCTCATGCCAAAGGAGATTTAACGCAAAGCAGTTGAGGGACAGAAGAAGAGGAGCCCAGGATCAGGTTCAAGGAGCGGTGGCCGGTCTCACCTTTTGTAAGTTGATTCACTTTCATTAATAAAAAGAATGCTTTTCCCGTCCCAATTCATGAATTGTCTATGGTTTGATTAATTTATGCTTGATTTCTAACCCTTGAGTATAGAAGTAGAATGCATGCATAGTTGTTGTTTGTCTTGAGTGCAGGTCATCTCTGGAAGGAGCAGCGCAAGAAAGTAATCAAAGTGCAACGGAGGATCTACATCGAACGCTGGTAATAAGGTAGGTGGTCCTTTTCCATGCATTTAATGAGAAAAAGGGATTTAAATCTTGGGATGTAGGTAAAAAAGTAGTTTCTATTCGGTCAAATCTGCATGCAAGTCTGACCCTAGTTTTCTAGTTCGTAGGGTGTTTTTCCCAACAAAAATGTTGGTGGCTGGGGGCGTTACAAAATGGTATCAGAGCCATGGTTTCAAAACTGAACCTGGATGGACCACAAATGAGGAATTTAGAGTAAAAAGTCTGGAGAATTTTGATGTGCAAAGTGCCAGAAAGGTGTTGATAGAACACTCAGACTGTGTTCAGAAGCACAAGAGGTATAATGGTTTAATAAATGGCCACAAAGAAAGAAACCACAACAACGGTGGTGTTGGGCCGTAGGATATATTTGGGAGAAGGAGGATCCTTCACAACCGTCAGATCAGGAGAAAAGTGCATGAAGGTTAACCTCCAAATCATTCGGACTACGTGACTTCAGTGAAAGTTATGGGTTATAAGAGAAAGAGGGGTTGAAGCCCAAAGTTCTGAAGTCTCGAAGAGGATCTACACCATAGATCCGGGGGGTGTTCACCATTGGATTTGATCAAGGATGGATCAACTTGATTTGGGAGTTCGACATTTGGGAGAATCAGAGTATGCTGATGCGCAAACTACCGAAGCCCAAAGTCCTGAAGAAAAAGAGAAGAAGTGGCATGGAAGGATGACGTCGCCAATAGTGACATGGACACATGGGATTTGTGCCATGTGTCAGTGAGTTAATAACCTTTGGATGATTTAAATGCTATTTAGAATGTGACACGTGTCACCCGTCTGATTGGGCCACATGTACGCTTCTAATATTTCACCACATGGCCCTCATCTCAAGCATGGATGTTGGGGCCCCTGATGATCATAGTGGACGCATGGAGCCAGATAGTGAAGTCCGAAGACTTGACACTCCAGAATAAATGGTTCGTTATGGAATGGGAGGAATAAATCCCTGAATTTACGTAGCGCTGAAGTAATGTGACGTCATGACATCACCAAGGGTGACATGGAAGTATTCAGAGACTTGGGGTTCGAGAAAATTGGGGTGTGCAAGGTGAAATCCTCTAAAGTCCTGAGGCCCTAAAGCTACGAAGTTTTGGAGCCTCGAATCCGGGAGTTCCATAGTGAGTATCAGTCGTTGGATGCTGGGAAGACATGGACCATTGAATCTACCTACTCCATGAGTTCGCCAATTCGACATTCCAAGAGGTTTGTTGGGAAGTGATTTGAAAACCATCGAAGTCGAAGTCCCCGAAGCTCCAATCTGCCATAGATCTGAGCAAAGAATGTGGATCGTAGATCCACCATTCTTCGCGCGTTTGACAATTTGTTGTTCTATGATGTTTGAGATGCACGGAAAAAGAGAAAACCTTTGAAGCTCCAAAGCCACAAAGTTTCAAGGCTACGGATAAGCACCCAAATCATTAGCACTGGGTCACATCTGTGGTCACATGCAAACCAAGGGATGAAGAAAAAGGGGCTAGAGCCCGAAAATTATTGTAGAATGGAGATGGGCTTAGAGATAGAAGCCCGAGAGGTCCTTGGTCGACCAAGGCCCGCTGAAAATGGAGTCAGATATTATTTTGTTGAACCAGATTGGTTTATGTTATTCTGGAAAATTATTAATCCTAATAGCCTGAAAAAAAATCGGTTGACTGCACATTTTGCAGAGTTAAAAATTGAAATAACCAAACCGAATTGTTCCACGATGCAGAGAAATGAGGAAGGCACGAGATGCTTACAGTTCGGAGAATGAAGTTAGAGGAATGGATGTCCGTTTGGGGGTTGAAGGATTGAACTCCAATGGTCATGGAGAGGAGATAGATAAACAAGGTAGCATGATTAAAATCATTAAAAAGTTGCAAAAATATGTCCAAATTCATCAAGAAGATAACAAAAAGTTTATGAGATCCAGGGAGAAATAGGGAGACTTCAATATGAAGCTGATACAGAGCCTAGAAAGAATTGAAAACAAATTGGATAAGGAGAGTGGCTCAAGCAAATCAGGAACTCACATGTATCATGATGATAAAAGGAGAACAAGAAGTGTTAGCAGACATCATCATCACTCCCCGAGGCATTCCAATAAGAGAGCACACAACAACTCAAGTCCATCCCCTATCAGGAAACATAAGAGGTCTAGGGTGAATCAGCTACAAGGAGAAATGAACAAAATCAAAACTCCGACATTTGATGGGGAGCACAATAAGTATGGAGATGCAGAGACACGACTGTTGGGCATGAGAAAGTATTTTCAATTGCATAATTATTCTTCTCATGCAGAAAGAGGAATTTCCATCTATCAACTCAAAGAAAAGGCATCCATATGGTGGGATCATCTTGTGCAGGTGAAACACATTAAATAGAATAATGTTACTTGGATGGAATTCAAGAAGTATTTCAAAAATAAATACTTGACTAAGAGATACTATGACAAGAAAATTAAATATTTCTTTGAACTCAAGCTTGGGAGTATGCCAATAGATGAATATGAAAGAAGGTTTTTAGAATTGTTGAAGTATGTTTTGTTCATCAAGGATGAGATAGTAAATATTCAGGGGTATTTGAGTGGTTTTCCATCATTCATCAGTGAAAAAATACAATATGATGATCCCAAAACATTGGAGGAGACCATAAGGTGAGCTAAGTTCCTATGTGATCAACAAAAAGTAAGGCCAACTTTCCAAAAATCTTGGGAAGACAAGAATAAATTCAATATGGATCAGAGGAAGAAGGGAACTAAGCCACCACTCTTTAGAAATAATCCTCAGGGACAACCAGCTTCTAGAGAACCCTGAAAGATTGAGATAGGTGGTCAATGGCCAAGGCAACCACCTATTCAATGTTGGGGTCGTAAAGGAGATCATATGTTTATAGATTGTCCTCACAGAAGTGACAAAGTGAGTTTTTTTCACAATGTTCAATGAGATGAAACAACAGAGGACATGGGCATAAGTGTACCTAGGATCTATGCGGCCCTGGACAAAAGGAAAGCAGAGTATCAGTCACATATGATTTAAGTGGAAGGTATGATCAATGACCAAACCATTACTATTTTAATTGATTTAGGAGCTAGTCATAGTTATATAGATCCTAATATGGTGGAAAGTTTTCATTTTCCAAGAAACAAGCATGGAAAATCTTGGTTGGTGCAGTTGTCTACCAAAGACAAAAGAAAAGTTAATGAGGTGGTTAACTCATGTCTTATGGACATGAATGGACTAAGCACAAGGGCATATTTGAATAGCTTGCCTTTAGGTTCTTATAACTTCCCAATTGGTATGGATTGGTTAGACCAACACCATGCCATCTTAGACTATCGTAACAAGACATTCACTTTCCTAGATGAGGAAGGAAATCAAAGAACAATCCAAGGAATTCCTAGGGCAATGACTATTAGAGAAATTTCATAAATGAAGTTGAAAAAGTGTTACAGTAAGGGATGGCAAATAATTGTAGCCCATATGGAGGAAGCATCTAAGGATAAGGTGAAAAATCTAGAGGATCATGTAGTCTTGGAATATTTTGAAGATGTGTTCAAGGAGGTACCAAGACCACCCCCAAAGAGAGATATTGATTTCTCTATAAATTTGATGCCTGGAGCAGCTCCAGTATCGAAGAATCCTTACAGAATGAGTACACCAGACTTGAAGGAGTTGCAAATGAATCTTGAAGAACTTTTGAAGAAGGGGTATATATGCCCAAGTGTGTCACCTTGGGGTGCCCCAGTGTTTTTCATGAAGAATAAATATGGGACATTGATATTGTGCATCGATTGCAGACAGTTTAACAAAGTGACTATAAAGAACAAGTATCCTCTACCAAGGATTGATGATATCTTCGATCAGTTGAAGGATGAAAGGAAATTTTCGAAGATAGATATTAGGTCAGGATACCATCAGGTAAGGATTAAAGAACAAGACATCAACAAGACTACCTTCAGGACAAGGTTTGGTCATTATGAGTTCACAGTGGTTCCATTTGGGTTATCAAATGCACCAACTGTTTTCATGTTCCTAATGAATGGTGTTTTCTGAGAATGTTTGGACAAGTTTGTCATTGTATTTTTGGATGAAATCCTTGTATATTCCAAGTCAGAAGAAGTGCACGAGCATCATTTTAGGATGGTGTTGCAAGTTCTAAGAGAGAATCAACTATATGCCAAATTGAGCAAGTGTTAATTTTATCAAAACATAATTCACTATTTGGGGCATATCATATCTGAAGAAGGGATACAAGTGGACCCTGAAAAGATTGAAGTCATTAGATAATGGAAAGCACCTAAGAAAGTGACAGAATTCAGATCCTTCATGGGTCTAGCAGGCTACTATAGAAGGTTCATTACAGGGTTTTTGAGAATAGCTCATCCCATCACTTCCTTGCAAAGGAAGGGGAAGAAGTTTCAATGGACAACAGGATGTTAAATTAGCTTCCAGAAATTGAAGCGATTGTTAACCAATGCTCCAATTCTGCATATTGTTGGTCCGAATGAATATTTCATCGTTTGCAAAGATGTGTGCAAAGAAGGACTTGGAGGAATACTTAGTCAGAATGGATTTGTAATATGTTTCGAGTCTAGAAAATTGAAAGAGCATGAAAGGCTCTATGCCACTCATGATTTGGAGTTGACAGCCATAGTGCATGCTTTGAAGAAGTGGAGGCACTACCTCATGGGAAAAAGGTTTGAGCTGAGGAAAGACCATAATGGTTTGAAGTATTTGTTTGATCAGCCTACTTTGAATGTTAGGCAAAGAAAATGGTTAGAATTCCTCTGTGAATATGACTTTGATATAAAGCATATCAAGGGGAAAGAGAACAAAGTGGTCGATGCACTCAGTAGAAAAGTGCATGAGTTGCATGCTACAACTATTAGCATGTACCAATCAGATTTGAAAGACAAAATTGTGGAGGCTACAAAATCATATTTGTAGTACATGGAATTGGTAACAAAATTGCAGCAAGGTAAAATGCAGCAGAAAGTCGAGGATTATGAATTGAGAATTGATGGAATTATCTTGTACAGAAACAAAGTTTACGTACCCAATTCTTATGAATTGAGGAGTGTGATTTTAAAATAAATGCACAATGTACCTTATGCAGGACACCCAGGATATCATAAAACAATTTGAGCAGTCAAAAGCCAATATTATTTGCCAGGCATGAAGAAACAAATGTTGATTTCATTTCCAAATGCTTGGAATGTCAAAAGGTAAATGATGACATCCATTACCCATTTCTGAGTGGACATGGGAAGTTGTAACAATGGATTTCATCACAAGATTTCCCTGAACAAGAAAACAACATGATGCAATCATGGTGGTGGTGGATAAACTTACTAAAGTTGCCCATTTTATTCCATTGAAGACTACTCACAAGGAAATCAATGTTGTTGATATTTATATGAGGGAAGTAGCACGCTTTCATGGCATACCCAAGACAATTGTGTCTGAAAGAGACCGAAAGTTTATCTCAAAGTTTTGGAAATGGTTATTGAAAGGGTTTAGAATAAATATGAACTTCAATACAGCCTATCATCCTGAGTCTGATGGGAAAATAGAAAGGGTGAGCCAAGTGATAGAGGATATGATAAGGATGTATGTGATGGACAAACCATCTAAATGGGAATATTATCTACTCTTGGTAGAATTTTCCTACAACAATGGGTATCAAGCATCACTGAAGATGAGCCCATTTGAAGCACTTTATGGTAGAAAGTGCAACACCTCAGTAAGTTGGGAACACCCGAGTGATAGGGCAATGGTTCAACCGGAGTTGCTCAAGGAAATGGAAGAGAAAAAGTTGAAGATTAAGCAGAATTTGAAGGCTGCCCAAGACAGGCAGAAAAGATATGCTGATAAGAAAAGAACTCATATGGAATTTAAAGTAGGGGATCATGTATTCTTGAAAGTGAAGGCCAACAAAAGATCCCTAAAGTTGCGAAATTGTTCAAAGTTGGCAGCTCTCTATTGTGGGCCGCTTGAAATCTTAGAGAGGATTGGTCTAGTAGCATATATGTTTGCATTGCCTGCATCTAAGTCTATACATAATGTATTTCATGTCTCATTTCTTAATAAATATATACCTGATGCTAATCATGTTATTGATTAGAATGTGATTCAGGTGGAGCAAGAAAGCACTTTTCAGGTGCATCCGATGCACATACTAGACCAGAAAACAAAGCATCTCTGGAATCAATCCATAGGGCTTGTAAAAGTCTAGTGGACTTGGTACGGTCCTGAGGACGCAACATGGGAGCATGAAGATGCTTTGCTAGCAGAGTACTTGCATCTTTTTGAAGATTTTGGAAATCTTGTTGTTGTTGTGTAAATAAGTTTCACTAAGGACAATGAAAAAATAAGGGGAGGGGATTGTAACACCCCAAGGCCGAGCCCTTGTTGAATTGTGATTGTGTTTATAGGTTGGTGAGCCAAGTGTTTATAAGATGGAAGAATTATATGTTTATTAGGCCGAAGAGTCTAGATGCTTAAGGCCAGTGAGCCTATTTTTGTATATGTAAATACTCATATCATTAATAAAATTGCATTGCTGCGTGTATACCGACCATGAAGAAAGAGTTATGGGGGACTAAGCTCCACTAGGTCGGGTAAGGGAAGGGGATAAGTGTCTAGGATTAGGGGCTAAGCCAGAGGGATTACCTCTAAATGAATAATATTATATTACTTTTTCCTAAAGGCTAACGTTCACATAATCTTTGATGTCCTAAGTTTCTGGGGAAAGGGAATGAGTGTTAAGTGGAGCTCATGCAGCTTCAGGAAGACATGTGTCAACTTGGGCGCATGCAGTTTTAAGTGGGGAAATTCAACTCGTTGGGGGTCTCTCGCCATTCTCCCACTCGTTCACCATTCTCGTGCCCCTCATCGTTCTCACGACCCTCACGATTCTCGCAATTCTTCCATTCATCCATTGATTCACGCACTGAGCCATTTATTCATCGTCAACCTCTGTGTCATTCATGCATCCTTGGAACCTGGAGTAACTTTGAGCAATCTCATAATTTTCATGTGAATCACAACACACCTGTACCTTTCCTGAGCTCGTGCCATGCCTTAACGGTCTTTTGTTGCTACCAATGAAGTTCCTTGACAGAGCATGTCTTGCTGCCATATTTTGTTCTATACCGATCTTGTTGCTTCCATCACCCTCACTTAAATTGGCATAGGATTGAGACTGAAGAAGCAGGTTGTCATGCTTGTGGGTTTGAAGAGGCGGGTTGTCAAGCCTGTGGAATGAAGAAGCAGGTTGATAGGCCTGTGGGTTTGAAGAGGAGGGTTTTCAGGACCGTGGACTAAAGAAGCAGGTTATTAGGCCTGTAAGAAACTCTCTCCATGTGAGAGAGGTTGTTGGGGAAGTGATTTTCCTAGAGGGATCCCAATGACAACTATAGTGCTCAGAGAATTCCTGTTCAGCCTATTGTTGAAGACCTGGAAGGAAAGTGGGGAAGTCGAAGGATTGTTGAGCAGATAAGGGCCACACTTCCTGGGGTGGGACATGCATGTGGGGAATGAGAGGCTATAGGTTGTTAGTGTGAGATGGCTCCTGGGATAAAATTCTTCCAGTTGATTTGTGAAACTTCTTGTTGTCCTTTCCAAGCCTAGGAATCCCTTGCCTAGTGGATTTTAGTCCCAGCTCGAGGGTGACCCACTGCTGAGCGTGATGAGCAACGTGGGCTAAGGATGGGAGTTTCGTGGGAGGTCTGCACACAGTTGGTGGTTATTTATTAAAATATAAGTACCAAATCATTGTTCTCTATATGATGTATATCTTGAAATCAAGTTATAATGTCGTTAGAATTGTTTGTGTATAATGCTTGTATGTTTTAATGTTATTTCTGCATGAATATTGGCATGAATAGAATGTTATAGCTGTTTAAATTGCATTAGATAGATATGTATATATAAAAAATGGTATCGTAGAAAGGAGATACGTCCAAGAAGTGATTTTGCCCGACCTGTTGGTGGCTAGGGACGTTACAAGAACACTCCCTCGTTTTTTGCACATCCCAGGATTGGCAAGAAATTTGATTTATGTAAGAAAAATGGATGATGCAGGGTTAAAAATAGTGTTTGAGAAAGAAACATGTAGGATGGTTCAAGGAGAAATGGTGTTGTTGAAGGGAGTTCATTTTGGAACTCTGTATAAGCTAAAGGGAAGAACTATTAGTGATGGGTGTGATGGTTCCATTTTTCTTGAGATTGGAGCTGAATAAGAAAAAAATCCTATAGTATATGAAGAAAAGACTATATTTTGGCATCAAAGACTGGGGCATATCGGGGAGAAGGGCCATAGACTAGTAAATATTGAAGGTATGGTTGAATTTATGTCAAAATTCTCTCTAGATTTCGATTTTTTTGAACATTGTGTATATGGGAAGAAAAATCGGGTAAGATTACCCTTTGGTGCAACAAGGGTAAGGGGAATTTTACAATTGGTGCAAAGTGATGTGTTTGGACCTGTGTCAGTTCCATCACTGGGAAAATATATGTACTATGTCTCATTTATATATGACTTCTCGAGGAATACTTGGATTTATTTCCTCAAGAAGAAATCTAAAGTCTTTGACAAATTCAAAGAGTTTAAGGCTCTTGCAGAGAATCAAATAGAGGAGAGAATTAAGGTACTTAGGATGAATAATATTGGATAATACTATGGAAATGAATTTGAATAATTCTTTAAGAGGTGTGGTATTGTGAGGCACAAGAATACTCCATATATTCCTCAAAATAATGGAGTTGTAGAAAGGATGAACATGACATTGGTGGAAAAAGCAAGGTGCATGCTCGATGTTGCTGATTTAGGACAACAATTTTGGGTAGAGATAGTGGGTACTACATGTTACCTGGTAAATCGATCACCCTCATCAACACTATATGATAGGACTCCACATGAGGCATGGACCAGTAAGAAACCCTCTCTCACACATCTCATAGTATTTGGTTGTGATTCTATGTTCATGTTCCAAAGGAAAACATGAGTAAGCTAGATAAAGATGATGAAAAGTGTATCTTTATCAGGTATAAAGATGGTATGAAATGTTATAATCTTTGGAACCCAGAAACTAAGAAGGTAGTGTGTAATGATCCCAAGCCAAATTATTTCTTGGAATCACTAAATACTACTAATTTATTGAGTTATTAAGTGCATACAAGATTCATCAACACATGGAGATCACAATAAATTCAAGATGTAGAAGCACAAGCAAAGATCTGACCTTTTTATTATGAGCAATGTAAGATCAATACAATAGATGGTCGATCTAGCATAAACCGCAGATGGTCGTACAAGCAATAGATATGAGCTGCTACAAAATGCTCCCGACAATACAAAATAATCCTCCAAAGGCTGGATATACAATGAATACTAAATCAAGCAGATCTGAGTCGTACTAATGCTCAACCTCCAAGCTGGAAAGTGCCATGTCCTGCTAGAATGTTGAAGCCTTGAATAATTCTTCCCTGCTACCAAAAGTGTCCAATAATCCTGAGAAATATACCAAATGATAGATCGGGCAACTGTAAGGAAAACCCAGATGTCCAAATTCCCAAATCCACTCTCAAACCTCGTAGATCTGAATTCTCCACTGAATGGTGTACCCCACTCGATGACTGAAACCCTAGCTGGTTCGGCCGTGATGAAGGAGGCCTCCAAATGCTATGAAACTCTCCAAGAATATAGATCAGGCTATGAGAATCCCATGGGAGAAGTTTCGGGCTCAGATCTCAAGCATATCTCCCTAGATATGAGTTTTACTGAATCACAGGACGTCCCCTATGGCTCCACGACGTCCCAATCTGTAGACAAATGTAGAATGATGATAACCCTCCAGAAAATCCCTCAAACTGATGGTCTTTCCCCTGCAAACAAAACCCAAATTTCGGAATGGCCCCAGGCCCTCAGGATTAGTTGGATCGAACCTCCCTCGATAAGCTGGCCCTGAGACTAGAATGGTGTGGAGGAGTCTTTCATCCCCGAGACCAAGCTATGGAACAAGGTGAGTGGATATTTCACCACTGAGTTTCTCACAAGGGTTTTTACAGCAAAACCCCCAAACTGAATGCTCAAGAGCAATAGAAAATGCTAATCCAAAACCAGAATGAATAATAGGTGCACCCCAGCCTCTTACTTATACTTTTCCTTCTAATTCTCTGTTGAGTTAGGTTAACTCCCAGGGTTAA
>ML781378.1:410315-463232 GCA_009831015.1 Picea engelmannii | reverse complement strand
TTTGGTGAAATTTTTTCTCCCTTTTCCAAGTTAAATTCTATTAGATTTCATTTTGTTTTTATTGCATTTTGATTTTGAAGTAGAACATATGGATGTGAAGATAAAATTCCTACATGGGGATCTGGAAGAATAATTCTACATGAAGCAACTAGAAGGATTTTTTGTGAAGGGAAAGAAAGAGATAGTATGAAGGCTAAAAAAGTTTGTGTATGGGTTAAAGAAATCACCAAGGATGTGGTATCAAAAATTTGATACTTATGTGTGGGGACTTGGCTTCACAAGGAACAAAGTGGATCATTGTGTGTATTTCAAATTAATGAACAATCATCTCATTTATTTTTTCTTGTATCTGGATGATATGTTGGTGATAGGAAACAACAACGAGATTATCCAAGATGTGAAAACTCAATTGTCCTCTAAATTTGACATCAAGGATCTTACTCCTGAAAATTTCATTTTGGGCATGGAAATTAAAATTGTTAAGGAAAATAGGAAACTCTCGTCAAATCTGAGGAAATATGTCGAGACAATACTGCATAGGTTTAATATGCAGGGATGTAAACCGGTTAGGTTTCCTACTCATGTAGGTTGAAATTTATCTATAGATCAATGTTTGAAGACACAAGAAGAGGAAGAGGAATGGTATCATATTCCATATGATAATGTGGCTAGCAGTTTATTGTATGCAATGCTCTATACTAGACCAGACATTGCACATGCAATGGGAGTTTTGGGTAGGAATATGTCAAAACCAGGGAATGAGCATTAGACATCAGTAAAGAGGGTTTTCAAGTATTTGTGTGGCACTACTAGTTATGGATTATGCTACCAAGGAAGACCTGGATTGGACAGAGTGTTGGACATACATGGATTTGTGGATGCAGACTAGGCAGAAGAGTTGGATCGCATAATATTTACAAGTGGGTATTTGTTTAACTTGTTTGGAGGATCAATTAGTTGGATGATCTAGGTGGATATCAATAGCCACCCACCTATTCCGCTAGCTCAAAGACCAATTTCAATTTTGGTAGTTTTTCCACAACTTTTCGAGTCCTAAACTTTTGGGGCCATTTTGAGGACCTACACAACATTTTGTGGGCGCAACATTGTCACACTGCAGTACTTAGCGAGAGTGTGATGTCAATATGTGTATTACTCAGATAGTTCTCTCCAACGAATTATCATGTGCTTAAAATGGAGATCGTATGCAAACGTTATGACCCCGAGAAGTTGATGTACCAACTTACCCCACAGGGGCCCACATGAATTTTGGAATTTCATATACTAGGGTTAGGTTTTTTTATGTTTAGGGTTTTCTCATTTATGATTTATGTCAAAAATTCCTTTGGAGCCTCATTGTAATCATATTTTTTTGAATGAGCATAGCCAACACATCTCTTTTCAAAGATACGATACCACCATTCTAGCTAGCTTGTGTGTTTTTGCATTTTATAGCCTTTTGTATTTCATACATGCATTAATAGAATTTTATATTTATTGTATTACTGTGTTCCTTGACAAATATCTATGTATTTCTTTGTTATATATATTTTATATTTCTTCCTTCATATATTTCCTCAAAAAAAATAATCCGGATCAATGGTATCAGAGCAATTTGCTCCTTGTCTTTCTTAGTGCATGTCCCTGACAAGGTTAGGGTATAGAGAGTTGGGTATCGAGCTTGTTTCTCTTGAGGAAAACCACTCTCACACACCCAAGAGACCTTCCATGGCGGAAGAAAGTGGGACGACGGGACATGATATCCTTTCAAACTATTGCTCGAGGAATCCCTCCTGCGACAGAGGAATGAGATGATGGATAATTTCACCCAGATCATTTGAAGACTACTGAGAACAATGGAGGCACCTTCAACCAGCAGTCACTTCGGAGATTCAATGCCCTTCAAGGTACAAGTTAAATTTTATATTCCCTTATTTGAAGTCTATATAGACATCGATTCTTTGGAAAAATGGTTAAATATGCCAGAGAGTTATTTATCTGTCCATAATTTTTCCAGTAGTGAAAATATCACCTTCGTGCTCCTTAAGGCCCTTCCCCATGTCATAGATTGGTGGGAGACTTATTGTGAGAAAAATGTGAAGGATGAGTCTATAATTTTTGGGCCAAGACCCACTTGGGCGGATTTTGTTGATGCCCTCAAGAAACAATATTTACTTGTTGGAAGTTATGATGATCAATACATGAGATGGACCAAAATGTGCCAAGAGAGGGGCCAAATAGTGTAGAGTTCACCAATACTTTCCATACCTTGCGCACCATTATAGGTATCAAATAATCCGAGCGACATATGGTCCTAAAATACAATGGGTCTTTGCATAGGTACATCCAAACTAAAATGGATTTTATGGACATCTCTTCATTAGGAACCGCTTAGCGATATGCTGTCAAAATCGAGTAGAAGGTCAAGCAGCAAAACAAGCAAGATTTTGGGTCTGAAAATACACAACAACCAAATTATGGTAAGGGTGGCCCTAACTCCCAAGAAAAAGGATAGAGCAAGGATGGAAAACCTAGGATAACCGAGCCAAACCACCAACAAAGAAAGGAAATGGGAAGTCAAAGAAGGACATTTGAAAATGGTGCGAGTTCCACAAATATCTTGGTACAATACTAATGAATGTCTCTTCAAACAATCTTTGTTGGCGAAGTCAAAATTCCCAGGGTCAGATGCTGCCTCAGACTCTGATTCAGAACCAGAAAATGGAATAAAGATCATCGATGCAGAACCTAGTGTCACCATCGCTACCACCAAAGTCCAACTAGAGGAATAGGGGGAGCCTAAATAAGGGGAGTGCCTTTTCCACTCACATATGTGGGTAAAGATAATCCCAATACATTTCATTGTTGGCAGTGGTATTTAGAAGAATTTGATCTCAGTAGAGGTTTTAAAGAGGTTGAACCTAACAACGATGTCACATCCTCAACCATACACCATCGTTTGGCTCAGCCAGTGACAGGACATCCGTGTCAACCAACAATGTCACTTACACTACGACATCAAACCCTTCAAAGATGAGACATTGTGTGATGTTTCCCCCCTTGAAGTTTATGATGTTTTTTCTAGGACAACAATATATGTGGAAGTGTCATGTTGTTTATGAATCTAGGCCCTATAGTATCATTATTAGTTTGGGAGATCAACTCTATAAGATACCAGAGGCAATCCAAAACATTGCGGTCTCTTTGATCTCTATGAAGCACTGCAGAAAGGTGGTCTCTCAGAACGAGATATTTCTCCTCTATATGGTTCGATCATAAGGTGAACAAAAGGTCACTGTAACAGTCGAAACCTCTGCATAGGGTCTCTCTGCTCAGCAACAACAAGAGGATAGAATAGTAGAGGAGTACAGAGAAATATTCACCTCGCCTACTGGGGTGTCTGTGCACTTTTAGATAAATAACTCCATTTATATGACACCTTATTATCCTCTTCCTAACTACCCTATATATAGGTGTTCTGTTATTGAGAATGAATAAATAAAATTCCATATCCAAGAGCTAATTCTAAAGGGCCACATCAAACCAATATCCTCACCTTGCAGGAGCCCAATTATTCTGGTATAGAAGAAGGATGGGACATGGAAATTTTTTATTGATTACAGAGCTCTGAACAAGATCAAAGTAAATAACCGATACCTTATTCTCCAGATTGATTGATATTCTCGATAAACTCAAGGGAGCCAAGTTTTTCATCAAGATTGATCTGAAGTCAGGCTACCACCAAGTGTCGATTGAGAAAAATGATGTGTGGAAGACAACCTTCTAGTGTAAAGAAGGCCTCTTTGAGTGCTTGTTCATGACTTTCGGCTTGACTAATGCCCTATATACATTCATGTGGATGATGGATGAAATATTACAACCATTCACAAACTCCTTTGTGGTTGTATATTTGGATGACATCCTCTTCTTCAACAAAACTCGGGAGGAACATTTGGAGCATATTCAACAAGTATTAGTCACCCTACGACATCACAAGTTATATGTCAATTTGGAGAAGTTTTCCTTCATCATACAATGAATCCAATATTTGGGATACATCGTGGATGAGCAGGGTGTACATACAGATCCATCCAAGATCCAAGTCATCTGCGATTGGTTGGCCCCAAAGACAATGACCGAGCTTTGTATCTTCTTAGGCCTCGCCAAATTTTATTGTTGGTTTGTGTTGGGGTTCTCTCATATAGCTTGGGCCCTAAGCCATGTGACCAAGGGTGTAACGAAGGCCAAGTTTGTGTGGTCCATTCCCCAATAGAAGGCATTCGAGGATTTAAAATTCCACCTCTGCTCAACATCATTCCTCATTCTTCCAGGCCTGCAACAACCATTTGAGGTTCAGACAGATCCTTCATATTATGCTATCAGTGCATTCCTCACTCAGTGAAGGCATCCGGTAGCCGATCACAATGAAACTCTATCTGATGTTGTTCATAGATACCCCACCTATGGCAATGATATGTACTCCATTGTGAAATCATGTCGATAGGTGAAGCATTACATTCTAGGGAAGGAAACGAGCATCCACATTGATCAAATGCCTTTGCGATTCATGTAGACATAAGGAAAGTTACAGAATGACTGCCATCAAAAGTGGTCCACGTACCTGAAACAATTCCACTTGAATATCAAGTACAATAAGGGTAGCACTGACCATGTCGTAGATTGCCTCAATCGTTCCCCGGTGGCAGCGCTAACCATAGTTCTTAACTCCTGTGGAAATGAGACATCTAAATGGACACAATTATACAATAATGACTCTAACTTTGATACTACCTATCATAAATTAAGTGAAGGTAAAACAATTCTTGACTTTAATCTCTAGGATGGATTGTTATTTCATTTGAGCTATCTCTCTGTTCCTTCAAGAGAGCATGCCAAGATGATATAGGAAGCTCATTACAGTGGAGCATCGAGATATTTTGGTGTAGAGAATACATTGGAAGTATTGTAAAAGAATTTTTATTGGTCAAATCTTCGACAAGATGTTCGTAAGTACATCAAATCCTGCACTTCCTGCACCATTGCTAATCCCACCATCAATAAACATGGGTTATACACTACTTTTCCTACTCTAAATAGGCCTTGGGAGTCCATCTCCATGGACTACATGTCCGGTCTTCCTTCAACCAAGCATGGGAATGATCGATATAGTAGGTTCTTGAGCACTTTTTGGTCCATCCTATGCTCGATTATGGACACCAAGTTGACTAAATTGACTTCCTTCCACCCACATATTGATGCATAAATAGAGGTAGTCAACAGGATGATTGTTCATATCCTGAGGATGTATAATTCCAAACATCCATGCACATGGGATGAAAGACTTCCTTATGCTCAAAATAGCTACAATAGATCCCTCTATAGCTCTATTGGCCACAACTCTTTTCAGGTGTGTTTTGGGTTCCAACCATTGGCCTCCATTGACGTAGATTTTCCCATTACAACCACACAAGAAGAATCCTACCATGCCCATACTGAGGCTGATCGAGAAGGCAATTTTGTTGATCACATCTAGCACATCCAACAACTAGTTCGTGATATTGTGTAGAAAGACAATGTCAAGTACAAGCAACACCATGATCAACATCGAGTACTACACAAATTTCAGGTGGGATATAAGGTCTGTTTTCATTTGCAAAAAGAGTGTCTCACAAGACCCCACTAGAAGTTTCTCTCACTCCAATACAGACCTTACACCATAACCAACGTTTTGGGTAAGAATTATTTTGAATTAAGTATTCCTCCTTTCCTTGGCTTGCACCTGGTATTTAATGTGGAACTGCTCCAACCATATTTTCCACCTTTCCTAGACACTTCAGATACGACTAAACAGTTGGATCCTAAAAAACTCAATACTTCTTGCATCGAAAAATTGATAGTTGATCATATCATGGACACCAAGACTAAGGACACCCTCCATCATACTATCAAACTTCATCAGGTCGTCAAAGCATGACAATTTCGTCATTAGGGAAAGTGGATCACCAAGGGTTAGATTCAACATAAGTTTCCTCATATGATGCAGTAACTTGATGCAATGGATACCATTTCTTCCTAATGGGGGAGGAATGATCCAGGTGGATATCATTGGCCAGCCACTTATTCCACTGGCTCAAGGACCAGTTTCCATTTTGGCAGTTTTTCTATAGCTTTTCGGGGCCATTTTCAATCCCTAAACAACATTTTTTGGGTGTTGCATTGTCACATTATAGCCTTTATCTAGATTGTGACAAAAAAATGTGTATTCCTCAAATATTTCTTTCCAACAAGCTATCATGCGCCTAAAATAGCGATCGTATGCAAAAGTTATAAAACCGGGAAGTTGATGTACCAACTTACCCCATCAGGGCCCAGATGAATTTTGGCACTTCATCTACTAGGGTTAAGTTTTTTTATGTTTATGGTTTTCTCATTTATTCTTTATGTTAAAAATTCTCTTGGATCCTCATTGTTATCATTTTTTTGTGAATGAGCATATCCGACATCTCTTCTCATAGATAAGCTACCACCATTCTAGCTAGCTTGTGTGTGTTTGCATTTTACAACCTTTTGTATTTCATACAGTCATTAATAGAATTTGAGCTTTAATGTATTATGATGTTCCTTTCCATATCATTGTGTATTTTTTTGATATATCTCTTTTATATTTCTTCCTTCATATCGTTCCACTAATGAAAAATATGGATCATTAGATGAACAAAAGACAGTCTTGTTGGCAGCCAATTAACATTTTTCCACTGTCTTATAAGATGCCTACACCAGTGTTTGCAAACCTTAATTTTCGTCGCAATTTTCAAATAAACGACACTTTTATTTTTGCGCCATTTGCACACTTACCTTCGTTCTTGTTTTCACGACTGTAAGCGTGAAAACTTGGTCTTTCGAAGTCGCATTAAAATCTTCACTGAATTGTCGTTATCATTCTTGTCGATATGCCCATTGCGTTTACATTTTACTTATCATTATGCAGTTGACAAAACCCTTTTGATCTGCACTCATTTGACATTCTTTGATTGATTATGTAATTTCGTTTCATGAGTGATTGAGTTGTGATGCATTCGCGATTGGATTTACATGTTATTTGATTAATTCACTTGGCATATTGATTATATGAAAAAGCATTGGTGTTATGGTTTAAACCCTTGGTGTGAATCGTTTCATACAACACTTGGTATTGGTTTCGATTTGTGTGTTTGGTTTTAAAACTATGGCACAACTTTTCATTGCACGAATGGTTTATCCACTTACCAAAGGTTTCGATTGATTGATTGAAGTGGCATAGTTGTAACACATATGCATTGTGATTTGAATAGTTGAAAGTGTCGACAGTTGTACCATGGTAATGACTATTCTGCATGGACAAAAATAGCTCCACCACCTTCGCACGATGTCATTAATGCTTACCCCTATCCCTGTTTCAACTCTTCTAGCATCGGGTAACCTTTCGAGCATTCTGCTCCTGTGTATGCTATGATTCAAACCCTGGTTCGTTCACATCGACCACCGTGTACTCTTCTCCATGGAACCGGTGGTACGAATCGAGCCGAACGGTAGTCAAGCCTTGCTATTGTTCGATAACACCTGGAAAAATTTACAAGATAATGGTTGGCTCACGTTTGTACAGAGGTTTGAGGGTTTTAATCTGTTTGTTGCACAACAGTTCTCCCTGACTTTTGATGGGTGTAGGGCCAAGATAGGTGACATTTAGCTTAAAATCAGTGAAGATTTCATTAGCTCTGCCACAGGGTTAGCAGCCACGGGCCAATGATGGTTTAAAAACTCTAAAGTTGAGGAGGTTCCATGGCCACTACTGTTCGTCTCATGAAAGGTTACATCCTGTGACAGAGGTATGATGATTTTCATGCTTAAACCAAGGTGGCATGATCTTTTGATAGTGGTTAAACAATTCGTGACCTGTGAGGGTCGGTATGGACTGATTTTTCTTTATCACCTTCGACTGTTAATGAATTTTATGGGTTATCCATTGAACATGCCATTTTATTTTCAGCGTAGTCTTTATAAAATGTCAAAAAGGTTTAAACGAGAAAAGGAAGATAGTAGCTTGTT
The DNA here is from genome assembly GCA_009831015.1 of Picea engelmannii. NCBI lineage: Eukaryota > Viridiplantae > Streptophyta > Pinopsida > Pinales > Pinaceae > Picea > Picea engelmannii. The sequence goes on along the minus strand of ML781378.1, from coordinate 455,147 downwards.
CCACCATGGCCTAATCAGACTCATTGTGGTTCACCACTTAAATCTTCACGGTGATAGTTGGCAAGCGTTTATCTCTCGAAATGGTTTTGCTGATACAGAGCCTGTACAAGTTGACAAGCCTATGGTTAGTGAAACTAAGGTCAAGCCGCCTGCGCCTTTCCATGCCCTTCTACCCTCTCCTAAACCCTCGGTCGAACCTGATATTGACCTACCCGACGTTATAAATGAGAAGGTTGAGGCTATAAAAAATCCCGTGAGCAAGAATGTTAAGGGTAACCCTACTATCAACGACAAAGGTAAAAAGAATGCTCGACTCATATCGAGACTAGCCCGGAATAAACCTAAGCCGAATGTTGAGCAGAAGCCCATAGTCCTCAGCGAATATTCAAACTCTGACATCGAACGATTCCTAGCTAGTGAGTACCCTTACTCCCAAGGTCTGTGCTCCGAGCCACCCTATGACTTTGTTTCTAAATTACCCCCTTGCCTAAGGAACAATCCTAGTTAGCCAGGGATCAAGCTACCTAACGAAACCCTCGACAATTTAAACAAACCCGAACCTGCATTTTCGAAGCACGGGCAGTCATCATGTGACCAATGTAATGTGTGGTTGGAACGCTACTATACTGATGTCCCCTTATTATAGTCGAAGATAAAATCATTGGAAAACCAAGTTACAGTGTTGACTAGTGAAAGGGACAAGCTTCGAGCTGATGAAAAGAATCATAAAACCACTGGTTCCATCGTATTTAGGAATGTCAAATCGGCTACAGCCTTCGTGAATTCCAAAATGTCATAACCAAGTTGTCTGCTCATCATCCAGGTATGAATTTCGATATCATTTTTGTTTTGTGAATTTCTAGGATTAATATAATGATTTGAGTTTGGTTTTCAAATAGCTCTGTCCATCATTCGAAATGACTCTGTCATAGTTTTGTGGATCATGTACATTGTTTTCGTTTTGCTAAAATTAAATGAAGTTTTTATTTGGTTACACGATTTGGTCGTGCCCAGTTTAGCAATTGATTGGTTTTCGCTGGGTTTGATTCGTTTGTCTGTTGAGTTAACGAAATTAATGGGTTTTGCGTTCACTTGGATTTAGTTTGTATCTGATCTGAACAAGAGGTTTTTATGCTAAAATTAGAGCACGACTATGTTTTGATTTGATATGATTTCATTGTGGTTGGGTCACATCAACCCTGATTTAGTTTTTATGATTCGATTTCATAGGATTGAATTGGCTGGATAATTAAGATGTAGTCTATTAAATTGGAAAAATGACTTTTTGTCAACATTTTCATTTTGATTTGGATTATATCTGACCTGTGCAAAAGATATCTTCACCGAAATCATGGAACTGCTGTGATTCACAACGACTATGTTAAACTCAAACTGTTCGATTTGCTCTTGTTTTGATTGGATTGCTCTATATCTTGAGTTAACACGATTGTTTTTATGAGTTGGATGCGTACCGAAATTAGATTTGATGGTGCTCTGTTGATTTTAATTTTTAAAGCAAGTTTGTTAAACTCAGATCGACATATGTCATCTCTGTTGAATTCGTATGAGAAGATTCGATTAATATTTCATTTTGAAATGAATTCAAGTAACGATTTCGTTGACTGTCAATCGATTTTGTTTTCCCCAATTGGCAATAACAAAAGTTGGATGAGTCTCATAGATCCTGTTATCAACCGATTAATTCTGTTATGATTTCGTTTGTGATAAGTTACATACCAGTTTTGATTTGATTCGCTAATAACATGGATCATTTGGTTATGTTTAATATAGTGTTGTTAATTTGAGAAAACGATACTGTCGATTTGGTTTGGATTCGAAGTGATCTTGTGGATAGTTGAAGCTACTGTTGGTTTTGATTCCAATTGGTCTATGAATCAATTTCATTACTGTCGGTTATCCAATGTGATTCTGTACACCCGATTTGGTGATAACGAATTAAACAGAGCATATCCATCTCTGTTATCATTTGATTTAGTTTGTTCAATTTGCATACAAGTGTCGATTTGAATAAGGCTTTTAGAAATCAAATATCTTTTGATAGTTTGAATTTAATTATTTAAAATTCAAATTGATTTTAATGCTAATTCTGTGTCTGATTTAGACCAGCTACAGAATCGCAAGATTCTGTAGCCAGAATCGCAAGATTCTGTAGCCAGAATCGCAAGATTCTGTAGCTAGTCTTTAGAATTAGATTTTTATTAATTTTATCAACAAAATATCCTCTTAGATTGTCCTTTTTTGACCCCTTTCAGGTACATCCGAATTGCATTGGGCATGCTATGGCAGTCTAAGAGATATTTGTGTGATACAGTTTTATTTTAGGTTCCTAGTTTAGTCAGACTTGGGATATCATCCCAGATTTTATGTAAACAGTTTTGATAACTTCCACAGGGATGTTTTACCCTGTGGGAGGTCTTTAAATACTTATTCTTTTTGTAATAAGGATGATCCTCACTTGTGGGAGAACCAGGCTATGGATTTTTGATACAAACTGAGACGAGAGTTGATATCTTGTAACAGCTTTCGCTTTCAATATATAAAACTATTGTTTCAAGTTTATGCATGTCACTTTGCAGTTGATTATAGACTACTTTAGCTATCATAATCTGTTGCAGGATGATATGATTTGATTAATGTGTTATCCATATCTGATTTCTTTCATTATTTAAAAATACAACAATCACGCTATTTCAGTTAATGAATCACATATTTCTCTTCTTCGTTAATTGAATCATTTTGTATAGGTCTTTGCATACAGATTTATCTAACTGTGAAGATTTATAAATCATAAGATTGTTGTAATTTTTATGTCTTGTTTGTCCTGTAATCATATTTGAAGAGCACTATAGCTTATTGTTTACGACGAGCTCCTGGAAAATTCAGTGCGGGTTTCCTCCCTCCGATCAGCTAAGACAATCATCATTACATAGGACAAACCTGGAGCGTTTCTTCAGGTTAGTTTGTCATTTATTTGATAGTTAATTAGTTAGTATAATTTAAGTAGTTTAGTTAGATATATGTTTAGTTTATATTTGTAGTTGTAGTTAGTATATTAGTTGTTTAGTTTAGTTAGATTTTGTTTTATTTCTTTTCATAAAATTATAAAATCAAAAAACAATAGCTCTCACTATCTTAGGACAGAATGCAAATGAGTTTTTCAGGTTTTCATTCAAATCTGTAAATTGTTAATATTGTACATTTTGTGAATAAGATTTATTTCTGTTAATAGTTAGATATTTGATTTCTTAGAGTTAGCATAGTATTAGATAGTAGATTGTATATAGAATAGTTAGATTTGTTTTAGTTTGTTTTAATAGTTGTTTTTAGTTAGATTAGTTAATTTAGAGTAGTTTTCTTTTGTTTCCTTAGGACTTAGATTGGCTAACGGAGCCTCTAAACCCGTCAGGGTGGTTCATCCCAAACGACTTGGGTTATTAGACAACCCCGGACCGGTTCCACTCTTCCAGTTGACGGACGGTCATTTTCACCTGTCAACAAATGGCGCTAGAAGGAGGGTTTGAAATTAATTAATGGCACAAGGCGGTTGCAAGACTCCTCCACCACCTAATTGCTCACCTATAATGACTAGAATCCATTTGAACGATAATATTCCCCTTCAAATAGAAACTACATCAACCGACGATCCACGGATCACAGTTGAGCCAACAACCCCTAATCCTACAGGTGGTGACATACAAGAGATTGTCCGTCAATGTCTTATAAGAACTCATAGTGCCTTGGCCCGTTTGAGGCAACCTAACCATCCATTGGACCAACCTTTGGATTTCTCTAATATCAGATAACAATTAGGAGGCACTGATCTCACTGTGAATCCTACAGATCCAATCCTAAATCCTGCTGCAAGAGGATCTGGGATACCTCCTTCACCACCTCCATCATTTCCTTCCTCTTCTGGAGGAGATTCCTCTGACGAAGGCAATTCCCCTTCTCAGCCTTCCACACCCACTACACCAATGGCAAACCAGAACAACCCTGCTAGACCTTGGCTCGACCAGGATGCCGTAGTTGTACCTGGAGCTCAGCATCCCTTACCTAAACATCCGAAGAAATGGCTTCCCAAGTTTGACCCTGACTCAAAACAGATCGCTGAAGATCACATTAAAAATTTTATGTTAGCCATAAGAATCCACAATGTCGAACATGAAGACATTGTCTGTAGGTTGTTTCCCTATACTTTCGAGGGCAATGCATCTACATGGTACTTTGCCCAGCAACCCCATACCATCGTGTCTTGGAAAAAGTTTGAGTCATGCTTTTTGGAAAAGTTTGGAGACGGTAAGCCTCCGGAAGTCCTAGTCATGGACCTGTCTAGCTTAAGAATGAACCCAAAAGAAAAAGTTAAAGACTTTAATCAAAGATTCTTAACACTTAAAAACCGAATCCCTACGGATTCCATGCCTTCCGAGAGTCTTATAATAGCATACTACACTAAAGCTTTGCATCAAAGTATAGCTATTTGGGTTAAACGATCTAAGAAAGCCACGTTGTTAGAAGCCTTCGAGGAGGCCAACTAGATTAAAAAGACATACTTAGTCTTAAAGACTCTACTAGAAATGAAACAGAGACTAGTTCTTTTTCCAAAAAGAAGATCGAAATCCTCCCCAGACCCACTCAAAGTAAAACACAACCTGAAAGCTCTGATTTAGAAAACTTAACTAAAGTTGTTCAAAAACTGTCAAATCAAGTTATAGACTTAAAAAGGACGACCAAAGAATCTTCCTCGAGCAAAGGACCTTACAAGCCCCCGTTCCGGAAGCCTTTTCCCACCAACCGACCTAATCCAACCACCGAAGGCCTTAATCTAGAAAGTCTGCAATGTGCCCTTCAAACAATTCTAGAAGCCCAAGATAACTTGATGCCTCCTGAGATTCCTGAGGAGGTAGTTGAACAAGAGACAGTTGAAGAAGAGGAGTCTTCTCCAAACATTTTTGGACACTTCTCGGATAGCATCTTTCAAGCTAACTTTGAGACAATACATCCCTATAATACCAGGAGCAAGACAATAAACAAACCTTCTTCCGAAAACACTACAACTTCGCCTCCAAAGCAATCTAAATCAGCTGAGACTAAACAGAGTAATGTGAACCCCAAATTAGATTATGATGTAGTTGAAGATCTTAAAAAGTTGAGAGCTAACATTTCTGTTTATGAGTTATTGAAATTTCCATTTCTGCTACAAAAAATGTTACAGAATATCTCAGAGAATGGCAAAAATGGTAATTCAAGTGGTAACAAGGTTGTGCAGAACAAAGTTCCTCAGAAGACTTCCACTAAAAACCATCCTGATCCTCAAGATAAAGGAAGCCTTCCTGTAAGTAATGTAAATAATGTAAATGAAGTAGCTTTAGAAATTGCGATTAAAAAGCCACAAGCTACCATTCTTAGTACTCGCAAAAATGTACCTCCATTTTTGTTAACTTTTGAAATCTTTAATAGAAACATGCACAATTGTATGGTAGACTCAGGAGCGTCATCCAACGTGATGCCATGGTCTGTATGCCAGAAGATTAACGCCGAAGTTGAACCCTCCACTTTAAAAATCATACAACTTGATCGGACCAATGTTAAAGTTATAGGCGAACTAAAGAATGTGCTTATTATATTATCGTCTAACCCCAAGGTTCATCAAGTCATTGATATAATTGTTGTGGATATTCCAGAAGTGTATGGTCTGTTTTTAAGCAGGGACTGGTTGGAGCAGCTACACGGCTATTTCGTGACATATTGGTCTCACCTATGGCTTCCAGAGAACAACAAGCCTAACAAGATCAAGGTAAATCGTGAACGCTACCTTAAGTTCACGGTCACAGATTTAAACGATCCCAACGAACAATTTACACCTTCTGCGGATTCACCCGAAGTACAAGGGATGGAAACATTTTTCGGCAATTTCGTGGTCGAGGCTTCAGCTATCACCAATCCAGAGCAACAGTCCGAGATTGTAGCATATATGCAGCCAACATCTTCCACGCAATGGTCTCATGTACCCGATGGAAATCAAATTTGGTCTCTATATTTTGACGGGTCAAAGTCCAAAGAAGGAGCTGGTGCAGGCTGCGTCATTATCAATCCGACAGGTAACAAAACATTGATTTCATGTAGGTTAGAATTTGAATGTACTAATAATACTGCAGAATATGAGGCTTTACTACAAGGTCTCAGAAAAGCTTTAGATATGAATATTCAAAATTTGATCGTCTTTGGCGACTCTGAAATAGTGGTTAGATAGGTAAGAGATTCTATCCATTGTCTGTCTCTGCATCTTAAAAGCTACCAATATGAGGTATGGAATTTAATGAATAAATTTTCTGCTTTCAATATAAATTCTATTCCTAGATTGAATAACTCTGAAGCAGATTTATTAGCTAATGTAGCTTCTAAACTTCTTCCTGCAGAAGGCTTGTCCCCAGATGCATTCTTCGTCGAGTTGTTGTTCAGGCCATCCATTCCCGACAACATCACGAACTGGAGAGTCTTTGATGATGATCAACAAATTATTAACTTTCTGCACATGGAAGAAACCTTTCAAGGCGTGGTGATAGACGAACGCATGCACGACGACAATTTGCGTGATTTCACGGTAATACCAGATCCGAGAACTCTTGAATCTTCATCGGACATGGTAAACTCGATCCTTAAATCTGTAGTTAGATTAGAGAAATTTTATGATCTTCAAGATAAATTTAAAAAATCGGTCAACTGTAAAACCAATAGTTCCTTGTTATCTTATGAAAAGGTAAACTTAGGAACTAAGGACAATCCGCAGTGCATTAATCTAGGGGCAGGATGTTCTGAACAAGAAAAAGTTTCATTTATTAAATTGTTTAAAGAATTTAAAGATGTCTTTGCATGGACGTATGACGACCTTAAAACGTTCGACCCTAATATCATATAACATGTCATTCCTATGAAGCCCTAAACCTTACCCTTTCAACAAAAATTGAGAAAAATGCACCCTAAGCTCGAACTGACCATTCAAAAAGAATTGAATAAGCTCCTAAATGCTAAGATAATTTTTCCTGTTAGGCACACTCAATGGGTTTCTAACCTTGTACCTGTCCGGAAGAAAAGTGGGGAAATCCGAATCTGTGTCGATTTCCGAAACCTTAATAGAGCGTCTGATAAAGACAACTATCATGTCCCACCCATGGAACAGATCCTTCAGCAGGTATTTGGTTCTGAGAGGCTATCCTTACTGGATGGTTTTTTGGGGTACAAACAAGTCCTGATGTCTCCACCATACCAACTTAAAACTACCTTCCGTACCCCATGGGGCACTTATGCTTATCGAAAAATGCCCTTTGGATTGATTAATGCCGGTGCCACTTTTCAGAGAGCAATGGACATTGCTTTCCGAGGCTTAATCAATCAGTCCATCGTAGTTTACTTAGATGATGTTACTATTTTTTCTAAAAACAAAACTGATCATCTATCCCACTTACGAGCCGTTCTACAACGATGTCGTAAATACGACATCTCCTTGAATCCTAAAAAATCCATCTTTGCAGTAGAACATGGTAAACTCTTGGGATTTATTGTGTCAAGCGAAGGGATGATTATTGACCCCGAAAGGACTCAAGTCATCGCGAAACTTCCCCCTCCTACATCCAAAAAATCTATGCAGTCTTTCTTAGGCCATATTAACTTTGTGAGAAGATTTGTCCCCAGCTTCTCCGAAATGGTCAGACCCTTGCAGAACCTAATTAAGAAATACACCCAATATCACTGGGGACCCCTAGAAAATCAAGCTTTTAATGCAATAAAGAAGGCCATAATAGACGCTCTGTCTCTCATGAGCCCCGATTTTTCTCAAGACTTTACACTCTACACTTTTGCTTCTGACCGTTCCTATGTCGCCATCCTAACCCAAAAGAATGCCGAGAACAATGAAGTACCCATTTCCTTTATGAGCTCTACTTTCAAAGGCGTTGAACTTAATTACTCAACGGTAGATCAGCAAGCCTACGTTGTTTTCAAGGCAGTCAAGCACTTCCGTTCCTATCTTTTGAAGTCAAGGACGAAAGTCATTGTCCCCTACCCAGCTGTCAAGAACCTATTAGTGCAGAAGGAACTAGGTGAAAAGAGGGCTAACTGGGTCACCTCCTTGTAGGAGTACGACTTAGAAATTACCCCATCTCAGATAGTGAGAGGCCAAGGGCTATGCAAGTTAGTTGTTGATTCAGCAGCAGGACAGCAAGAAGAAAGCGATACGTCAAACCTAGGACAATAAGATCAAAATCTAATCTGTTGCGCACAAAACCCTGTCAGTCCTTGGTATGAAGATATAATATTCTGTCTTGAACATGGATCAGCCCCCCATCACCCGGATCCCGTTAAAATAAGAGCATTGAGATTAAAGTCTGCCTCCTTTCATCTGGTTAATGGTATCCTGTTTCGTCAAAGTTTTGACGGCGTACTGATGCGCTGTCTTGAAAAAGACGAAGCAAAATTTTTTTTGCTAGAGTTTCATGCAGGAGAATCTGGTGGTCATTTTGGTCGTGACACCACCGCCCATAAGGTTTTAAGAGCCGATTATTACTGGCCCACGCTTTTTAAAGACGCCCATGCCTTGTGTCGTAAATGTACCATTTGTCAAAAAGCATCAGGGCGGTTACAAAAACCAGCCTTTCCTTTGCAGCTCGTTTCAGTAGATTCTCCTTTTCAGCAGTGGGGCCTTGATATCATAGGTCCGATCAAACCCCCGTCCTCACAACAGCACAAGTTTATTGTGACAACCACAAATTACTTTACCCGGTGGTCTGAAGCTGCTGCATTAAGAACTGTCAACACCAGTTAGGTCATTGCCTTTCTAAACTCGAATATTATCACTCGTTTTGGTATCCTTGACTGTTTAGTATTCGATAACGCTTCTTACTTTTCCTCTCTTGAGATGAACGAGTTGGATTTGGAAAAAGGAATTAAATTGAAGTATTATGCTAGCTATTACCCCCAGGGCAACGGATTGGCAGAATCGACAAACAAGAACTTGATTAAAATCATCAAGAGAACGGTGGTTGAAAATCACAAAAATTGGCACAATGAACTGTTAAACGTGCTGTGGGATGATAGGGTAACACCAAAAGCTGTTGTAGGTAACTCCCCCTTTTTTCTCGTTTATGGCAGAGAAGCAATTCTTCCACCTCACATTCTTCTTCCTTCACTTCAGTTGTCGCAGAAAATCTAAGAAGAAGATTGTCCCCCTTTGGAAAACCGAATTAACGCTTTGATAAAGCTAGAAGAGGTAAGAGCCCAAGCTAAACGTAAGTTAGATCAACATCAACTATTGGTTAAAAGATGGTTCGATTCTAACTCTGCTTCTGATAGGAATTTCAAAGTAGGTGATCTCGTCTTGAAATGGGACAAACCGCATGAGGGAAAGGGAGAGCACACGGAATTTCAAAACTTGTGGCTTGGACCGTTTTTAATTGCTGAAAAGTTGGGTCCCAGTTCTTTTCGATTACAAAATCTTGAGGGGTAGCTTGACACCTATCTGGTGAATGGCCAAGCCTTGAAAAGATACTTTGCATGACAACAACCCTTGTATACTATGTACATATTTTGCTTTTGTTTGTTTTTGTTTTCTTTTTGTTTTTGTTTTTCCCTTTGAGTTTATCAGCTTGTGTTTTTTTTGAAATACACATACCTGTATACCGAGCTATTCAGACAAAGAAAACAGAAAATTCCTTCACTGAAATAACTGCTAAGAAATTTGTATAAACATCAATTGTATATTTCTGAAATTTATATCCGTGTTGGCATAAAGTCTGTCGTTTGAAAGAAGTTGACTGATTTCGATCTCTGAGTAAAGCTTGTCATGATCATCTATTATCTTTTTACGCTGTCCCAATTCCTTAAGGGAATGACTCAGAAGATGTCTCCCTGCCTTAGGAAGTTGTTTTTGTAAATGAAACATCTCTGGATCTTAATAAAGGACAATCCTAAAAAATTCTGATGAGGCCTAAAAAAAATATGTTAAAATATCATGATTTTCAGCATCACCCCGCTCAACTATATATCTTTGAAGAAGAAAAAACAAAATAAATTATTAATAGAGCTGTGGGAAGTGCTTGTAAACCCGCCGGGATGATGAACAGGTCTACTGGCAATGGGTAAATGCATGCATGACGCCAAGACAATTTCGTCGGGGTACTGAACAGGCCCGCTGGCAGCGAAGCAATGTCGGGTATATGAAAATTTGCAAATAAGAAACCTCTTAATGTCCTTTATTCTGATCTGGAACTTCTTGGCAAGATACATATGTCAGAGTGGGTTAAATGGCAAACCTGTCGAGGCTATGGACGCCTGCTGGTAGCAGTGGCTCTGTCAACAGTATTGGAGATTTTATCTTTAATATCGTGACTCGCTGGTCTTAAGACTGTTATCCATTTTAATCTTTTAAAACACTGCTGGAATAGTTGGTTAATGATGATGTTTATACGATTTTCTGGTTGTTATTTTTGAGTTAGAATTATCTTTGTTGTCCTAATCTGAATTTGTTCTTTTGGTAGAGATAACTGCTTCTACCAGTGTGTCGCCATTGTTGGCAGGAAATTAAGATTTTTCCACTATCTTATAAGCTACCTACACCATTGTTTGCAAACCTTAATTTTTCGTCGCAATTTTCAAATAAACGACACTTTTATTTTTGCGCCATTCGCACACTTACCTCCGTTCTTGTTTTCACGACTGTAAGCGTGAAAACTTGGTCTTTCGAAGTCGCATTAAAATCTTCGCTGAATTGTCGTTATCATTCTTGTTGATATGCCCATTGCGTTTACATTTTACTTATCATTATGCAGTTGACAAAACCCTTTTGATCTGCACTCATTTGACATTCTTTGATTGATTATGTAATTTCGTTTCATGAGTGATTGAGTTGTGATGCATTCACGATTGGATTTACATGTTATTTGATTAATTCACTTGGCATATTGATTATATGAAAAAGCATTGGTGTTATGGTTTAAACCCTTGGTGTGAATCGTTTCATACAACACTTGGTATTGGTTTTGATTTGTGTGTTTGGTTTTAAAACTATGGCATAACTTTTCATTGTGCGAATGGTTTATCCACTTACCAAAGGTTTCGATTGATTGATTGAAGTGGCATAGTTGTAACACATATGCGTTGTGATTTGAATATTTGAAAGTGCTGGTGGTTGTACCATGGTAATGACTATTCTGCATGGACAGAAATAGCTCCACCACCTTCGCACGATGTCATTAATGATTACCCCTATCCCTGTTTCAACTCTGCTAGCATCGGGTAACCCTTCAAGCATTCTTCTCTTGTGTATGCTATGATTCAAACCCTGGTTCGTTCACATCGACCACCGTGTGCTCTTCTCCATGGCACCGGTGGTGCGAATTGAGCCGAATGGTAGTCAAGCCTTGCTACTGTTCGATAATGCCCGGAAAGATTTACAAGATAATGGTTGGATCACGTTTGTACAGAGGTTTGAGGGTTTTAATCTGTTTGTTGCACAACAGTTCGACCTGACTTTTGATGGGTGTAGGGCCAAGATAGGTGACATTCAGCTTGAAATCAGTGAAGAGTTCATTAGCTTTGCCACAGGGTTAGCAGCCACGGGCCAACGATGGTTTAAAAACTCTAAAGTTGAGGAGGTTCCATGGCCACTACTGTTCGTCTCATGAAAGGTTACATCCTGTGACAGAGGTATGCCGATTTCCACGCTTAAACTAAGGTGGCATGATATTTTGATAGTAGTTAAACAATTTGTGACCTGTGAGGGTCGGTATGGACTGGTTTTTCTTTATCACCTTCGACTGTTAATGAATTTTATGGGTTATCCATTGAACATGCCATTTTATTTTCAGCTTAGTATTTATAAAATTTCAAAAAGGTTTAAACAAGAAAAGGCCGATAGTAGCTTGTTCCACCACGGCCTAATCAGACTCATCGTGGTTCACCACTTAAATATTCACGGTGATAGTTGGCAAGATTTTATCTCTCGAAATGGTTTTGCTAATACAGATCCTGTACAAGTTGACAAGCCTGTGGTTAGTGAAACTAAGGTTGAGCCACTCGTGCCTTTCCATGCCCTTATACCCTCTCCTAAACCCTCAGTCGACCCTGATATTGACCTACCCGACGTTATAACTGAGAAGGTTGAGGCTATAAAAAATCGTATGAGCAAGAAGGTTAAGGGTAACCCTACTGTCGACGACAAAGGTAAAAAAAATGCTCGACTCATATCAAGACTAGCCTGGAATAAACCTAAGCCGAACGTTGAGCAGAAGCCCATAGTCCTCAGTGAAGATTCAAACTCTAACATCGAACGCTTCCTAGCTAGTGAGTACCCTTACTCCCAAGGTCTGTGCTCCGAGCCACCCTATGACTTTGTTTCTAATTTACCCCCTTGCCTAAGGAACAATCCTAGTTACCCAGGGATCAAGCTACCTAACGAAACCCTCAGCAATTTAAACAAACCCGCACCTGCATTTTCGAAGCACGGGAAGTCATCATGTGACCAATGTAATGTGTGGTTGGAACGCTACTATACTGACATCCCCTTATTACAGTCGAAGATCAAATCATTGGAAAACCAAGTTACAGTGTTGACTAGTGAAAGGGACAAGCTTCGAGTTGATGACAAGAAGCATAAAACATTGGTTCCATCATATTTAGGAATGTCGAATCGGCTACAGCCTTCGTGAATTCCAAAATGTCATAACCAAGTTGTCTGCTCATCATCCATGTATGAATTTCGATATCATTTTCATTTTGTGAATTGCTAGGATTAATATAATGATTTGAGTTTGGTTTTCAAATTGCTATGTCCATCATTCGAAATGACTCTGTCATAGTTTTGTGGATCCTATACATTGTTTTCATTTTGCTAAAATTAAATGAAGTTTTGATTTGGTTACACGATTTGGTCGTGCCCAGTTTAGCAATTGATTTTTTTTCGCTGGGTTTGATTCGTTTGTCTGTTGAGTTAACGAAATTAATGGGTTTTGCTTTCACTTGGATTTAGTTTGTATCTGATCTGAACAGGAGGTTTTTATGCTAAAATTAGAGCACAACTATGTTTTGATTTGATATGATTTCGTTGTGGTTGGGTCACATCGACCCTGATTTAGTTTTTATGATTCGATTTCATAGGATTGAATTGGCTGGATAATTAAGATGTAGTCTATTAAATTGGAAAAACGACTCTGTTTTGTCAACATTTTTGTTTTGATTTGGATTATATATGACCTGTGGAAAAGATATCTTCGCTGAAATCATGGAACTGTTTTGATTCACAACGACTATGTTAAACTCAAACTGTTCAATTCGCTCTTGTTTTGATTGGATTGCTCCGTATCTTGAGTTAACACGATTGTTTTTATGAGTTGGATTCGTACCAAAAATAGACTTGATGCTGCTCTGTTGATTTTAATTTTTAAAGCAAGTTTGTTAAACTCAGATCGACATATGTCATCTCTGTTGAATTCGTATGAGAAGATTCGGTTAATATTTCATTTTGAAATGAATTCAAGTAACGATTTCGTTGACTGTCAATCGATTTTGTTTTCCCCAATTGGCAATAACAAAAGTTGGATGAGTCTCATAGATCCTGTTATCAACCGATTAATTCTGTTATGATTTCGTTTGTGATAAGTTACATACCGGTTTTGATTTGATTCGCTAATAACATGGATCGTTTGGTTATGTTTAATATAGTGCTGTCAATTTGAGAAAACGATACTGTCGATTTGGTTTGGATTCGAAGTGATCTTGTGGATAGTTGAAGCTACTGTTGGTTTTGATTCCAATTGGTCTATGAACCGATTTCATTACTGTCGGTTATACAATGTAATTCTGTACACCCGATTTGGTGATAACGAATTAAACAGAGCATATCCATCTCTGTTATCATTTGATTTAGTTTGTTCAATTTGCATACAAGTGTCGATTTGAATAAGGCTTTTAGCAATCAAATATCTTTTGATAGTTTGAATTTAATTATTTAAAATTCGAATTGATTTTAATGTTGATTTTGTGTTTGATTTAGACCAGCTACAGAATCACAAGATTCTGTAGCTAGTCTTTAGAATTAGATTTTTATTAATTTTATCAACAAAATATCCTCTTAGCTTGTCCTTTTTTGACCCCTTTCAGGTACATCCGAATTGCATTGGTCATGTTGTGGCAGTCTAAGAGATATTTGTGTGATACAGTTTTATTTTAGGTTCCTAGTTTAGTCAGACTTGGGATATCATCCCAGATTTTATGTAAACAGTTTTGATAACTTCCACAGGGATGTTTTACCCAGTGGGAGGTCTTTAAATACTTATTATTTTTGTAATAAGGATGATCCTCACTTGTGGGAGAACCAGGCTATGGATTTTTGATACAAACTGAGACGAGAGTTGATATCTTGTAACAGATTTCGCTTTCAATATATCAAACTATTGTTTCAAGTTTATGCATGTCACTTTGTAGTTGATTATAGACTACTTTAGCTATCATAATCTGTTGCAGGATGATATGATTTGATTAATGTGTTATCCATATCTGATTTCTTTCATTATTTAAAAATACAACAATCACGTTATTTCAGTTAATGAATCACATATTTCTCTTCTTCGTTAATTGAATCATTTTGTATAGGTCTTTGCATATAGATTTATCTAACTGTGAAGATTTATAAATCACAAGATTGTTGTAATTTTTATGTCTTGTTTGTCCTGTAATCATATTTGAAGAGCACTGCAGCTTATTGTTTACGACGAACTCCTGGAAAATTCGGTGCGGGTTTCCTCCCTCCGATCAGCGAAGACAATCATCATTACACAGGACAAACCTGGAGCGTTTCTTTAGGTTAGTTTGTCATTTATTTGATAGTTAATTAGTTAGTATAATTTAAGTAGTTTAGTTAGATATATGTTTAGTTTATATTTGTAGTTGTAGTTAGTATATTAGTTGTTTAGTTTAGTTAGTTTTTGTTTTATTTCTTTTCATAAAATTATAAAATCAAAAAACAATAGCTCTCACTGTCTTAGGACAGAATGCAAATGAGTTTTTCAGGTTTTCATTCAAATCTGTAAATTGTTAATATTGTACATTTTGTGAATAAGATTTATTTATGTTAATAGTTAGATATTTGATTTCTTAGAGTTAGCATAGTATTAGATAGTAGATTGTATATAGAATAGTTAGATTTGTTTTAGTTTGTTTTAATAGTTGTTTTTAGTTAGATTAGTTAATTTAGAGTAGTTTTCTTTTGTTTCCTTAGGAATTAGATCGGCTAACGGAGCCGCTAAACCCATCAGGGTGGTTCATCCCAAACGACTTGGGTTATTAGACAACCCCGGACCGGTTCCACTCTTCCAGTTGACGGACGGTCATTTTCGCCCGTCAACAAGTCTTTAGTGGCACTCTCAACTACATAAGTTCAATACATGGAAGCCACTCATGCAAGGAAGGAAGTGGTATGGTTACAAATATTGTGTTGAGGTATTGGATTGGTACATCAAGTTGCAAGGATATATTGTGACAGTTAGGGTGCAATATTCCTGGTGAAGAACTCAACTTATCATTCAAAGACAAAGCATATTGATGTTCAATATCACTTTTTGAGAGACATGGTTGAAGAAAAAAAGGTGTTACTAATGAAGGTGGACACTCTCAAGATTTTTGAAAGTTCATTAACAAAATATATGTGCACTAAGAAGTTTTCTTGGTGTAGAGGATCTATGGGCATTTTTTCCATGGATTGTTAACTATGGAACCTTGTAACTCCCTATATGCAAACAAAACAACAAATGGGAGAATATTGGGTATGCGTTATATTATTTGCATGATTGTAGGTCCCCCTAATGGGGGCGTAGGGGGAGGATCCCACGAGAAAACATTTTGGAGGGTTTATTCACAATTTTTTTGGATATTCACCAATTGTTTGGATGGTTATTCATGACATGTTTTTTGTGGATGGTTTTCTAATTTTTATTAGGAAATTAGAGTTGTTGACTAATCTGGGTCAATGTATTAGGGATTTTGGATGTCGCAGGATCCTATATATATTGTATTGTAAACAATGAATATATATTATGAATTGGTTTTCCCAATTTGGGTTTCAAAGATAAAAATCTATGTGTAATGTGTGTGTTTTCCATTGTATCTTTTATGTTTTATTAAGAATATGTTTGCACTAATTAATTGTACAAGGTTAAAATCTACAATCATGCGGATCTAAATAAATATAACTATACA
Organism: Picea engelmannii; assembly: GCA_009831015.1. Classification (NCBI taxonomy): domain Eukaryota; kingdom Viridiplantae; phylum Streptophyta; class Pinopsida; order Pinales; family Pinaceae; genus Picea; species Picea engelmannii. Next base: position 438,884 of record ML781378.1, on the reverse strand, counting down.
AAGAAAACAAACCCTCCATATAGTAGTGAAAGAAACTCTACTACTGTAGAAGAATCACACTGGACACTAGTAGTCACCATTCGTTGTTGTCTTTCTTCCATGATGTTCTCTTGAAGTACTTATCTTCCTAGAAATGACAACTGTATATATACTAGTGTTCAAAAGATTTTTCTAAATCACACAATGCATATTTTTCTCATGGATACTCCATGTTGATAATATGGCTATACTTCTCTTTGATGAGGCTTCTCTCCATTACCTCTTTAATACTTTTATACAATTCATTTAGTTACTTTTTTTATTCCTCAATATATTTACATCCTTCCATCATTTGTTTTTGTTCCTACCAAATTTGTCTCAACATGACAATTCTTTGGTTCTGCAAAGGATAGGGAGTCGGGGGGCGGGGGGGGGATTTACAAGGGATGTATCATGCAATATATTGATGGATATTATATCATATGTGTGTGTGTGTGTGTGTGTGTGTTTTCACAATTCATCATAATGATTGAAAACCTTTTGGAAGTAAACTGTGTTATATTTTTTGAAAAGTCGAACGTTTCGAGTGGACACTCCACCCATCATCAGGGACAATCAAACTATAGTAATGATATAAAAAAGTGTCAAGGGTGTGATTTAAAGGAGAATTAAGGGATGACTGTTGAAAAAATGTGAATAAAATATTATATATTCATTAAAATGAGTAAAATATTTTCATGAACGTTAAGATTAGAATAGAATAAGTATGAGCAAGTGGAAACTAAAGAATTAAGGGTGCTTGAAAAGACAAGTATTTATAAATAAAAATAATCATGAATGCCAAAGTGACATTAAATTTATGAAATTAAATTAACCCATAAATGGGCAATGAGATAATTATAAAAATGGATAAAGATAAATTAGGATATTCAAATCGGAGATTAAATTAGGTAGGGAGGAACCAATGGTTGTAAAAAAATAAGGGGGAAATTTCCAATTAAGTAAGAAATATTCACGTCATGGGATTATTATAGGTTAAATAGGTCCAAGAGAATCGTAATCTAAAGAGGACATGTAAGAGGGAGGAAAAAAAAAAAGTCACCTAAAATAAGGTTATATGTGAGAACACATGAAATTTAGAGTAATACTATAAGAATCAATAGGAAGAAGGAAGGGAAAAGGATAAAAATCGTAACTAGGAAAGGTTTGATGGGCATTATGATGGATGGTGGGTTTCCAGGATTAACTTATTTTGTACCCATCTTCCTTGTTAAAATTGTTGAGATGTTTTTCAATTTCTGGCGCTTCTCGAATGATGCAAGAGGGGTAAAAGAGTGTAGAGGCTAGAATTTTGGTTTGGTAAAATAAAATGAGGTGTTTGGAGTTGTGGGAGTGTTAAAAAATAGATGACTTAGAGATGCAATTGTTGAGTGTGTCAGCTATGTGTTCTTTAAGCTGATTTTCGAAAGATCTGTCAGTTAGTCCTACGTAAGATTTTTCATAGGAGCATGGGATTTGGTAAACGACTTGGCCAAGCATAAGGTTGTATTAATCCTTAGCAATTATAAATAATTGTTTAATGGTTTTATAGGGTTTAAAAAGTGTTTTGATATTCTTTTTAGAAAAAATATTAGAAATATGATTAGTGATTCTAAGGATGTAAGGAAGAGAAATAAAAGTTAGAGGAGGGGATTTTTTGGACTTATAGTGGAGGGATAAGAAAAAATATTTATTGATTTGGGTGATAGAGTAACCATTGGCCATAAGGGATTTAGAAAGTTGGGATTTTTCTTTCTCAAGAAATTGGGTATTAGAGATTCAAATTGCTCAAGTAACAAGAGTTTTAAGGACAACAAATTTTTGGGTTAGGTGATGGTGAGAGTGCACATGGAGGTATCTATAATTGTGATTCTTTTTGCAGTAGAATTGGTGGGAAAGGGTCACATTTTTTTGGTGAGAGATGAGAACATCTGTAAAGGGAAGACAATTTTCAGATTGAACTTTCATAGTAAATTGGATATGGGGGGAAATGTTATTAAGATGGTCGAAAAAAGAGTTTAGTAGGGTATGACCATGAGGCAAAACTACAAAGGTATCGTCAACAAACCTAAACCAAAATTTAGGTTTTATATGAAATCTATTTAATGTTAAAGTCTCTAAATGTTCCATGAATATGTTGGCAACCACGAGGGAAATGGATGACCCCATAGTTGTACCTTTAGTTTTTTCATAGCAAATTCATTTGAAGGTAAAGAAGGAATCATGATAGACACATGTATAGGGGTCGTAGGATAGGTAGATATGACATGCTCAATCATATATGAGGCACCAACTTGAAATTGTGAAGGATTTGGGAGGGGATTTTGGATTAGGGGTGGTAAGAAAGATATTTTTTTTATGAATGTAAAAGGTGTTAAGGAGAGCACAAGTGGTAGAGGTAGATGTAGGCATCATGGATACCATAGCACAGGGAGGTGAGGATGAACCATGATCAGAGTAGGCTGAAGGAGAAGGAGAGATAATATCAATATCCAAGTTGAAAGTTATTGATGGAAGAGAGGTCGCGATAGGAATGAGAGAGGTTTCAGTTGGTTGAAATATACCTCACCTATACTTTCTTTACCATCAAGCAAATTGGTTGAAAATATCTCAAACTACTTCTCACACATTCACACTGAACCTGTGCAGAAGTTCCTATCTAAACTATAATTCTCAACACTCCCTCTTAAGGAATTTTGCACTAATCCAAGTCTGTCTCTGAATGTTTCAAACTACCCTCTTCTAGAGGGTTTAGTCAGAATATCAACTACCTTCCAATCCATTGGAATATACTAGAGATTCATTGTTACCATATGAATCTTATCTCGTATGAAGTGATCCTTGCTCCTTTTTTAGATAAGTGCCACAAAAATCTACTTTCTACTGAACCATGACATTGTTGTTGATCCCAAGCTAAAGAAACACCCTAAGGTGTTGTTTCCATCTGTTGCATTATTTTCCCAATATAATTCTATAGACACCTACAAATTCACTTCACCATCTCCAAGATATCTTAAGAACATACTCCATTGTGCCCATCAAATACCTAAGAACATGTTTTTTTTCTACCCAGTGCCCCTACCTTGGCTCCACTATGAATTGACTTAAGTTGTTCATTGCAAATACAAATATAGGAATCCTTCCCACTTACTTCAAATCCCTGAGGATTCTCTATATACTTGGTCACTAGAGAATTTTTTTTCCTTGTAGTCAACTCCCTCTCTCTAGGAGAAACCTCTCACCACAAACCTCACTTTGAAATTTTTAATGTTGCTATATGCAACATGCTTGATCTTGTAGATCCACCTAGAACTCACAAATGAATTCCCCTCTAATATTGGCACTATGTCCCAAACATCATTCTTCATGATGGAGGTGTACTCCTCCACCATGTCATCCATCCATACCTACTAGTCTATTTCCTCCTAAAAACAAAAGGCTCAAAATATAAAGTGTTTTTCATCAATTCCATTTAATATGGAAAATTCTCCGTATTTCTTCTCTCTCTAAATGTGCTGCTAGGAGTCTCAACATGCTCCTTAGTATACCTCAATTTTTAAATGAATCATCAAGGTCTCCTGAAAGAAGTGCAAGGGGCTATTGTCTCCCCTTCTCCACCTTAATCCTATTGTATTCCTATTATATCGAGGTGAGGGGAAATTTTAATGAAATTCTTTATTTTAAAGTTAAGGAAATGGGAGAGATATCTATATTACATCTCTTGAGGTGGATTAATGCTAGCCTTGATGTTAGAATTAGTTTGTGGCATTAAATGTTTATGTCTTATGTTTATCCTATGTTTTTCGATACATATGATGTTTTCTCAACAAAATTTTATCGCTAACCTAGGTATTGACATCGTCCTTTTATTTTTCCTTAGATTGAGGCACCATAAATGTTTCTCATATCAAGGAACCATATGACATGCATATACAGACCCCCCTCTAAAACTTTTCTATTAACTTTCCATCCTTATGGTATTCGATCCTTAAGTACGACAACATGAGCAACCCATACCTTATGTTGCACCATCTCTGGATTGCATGAAGGAAGAAGTTGAGGACCATAGTAATTACACCCCTTATCTCCTTTTAGTTAGTCTTCCAATGTTGGTTGGTTAGGGTCTTACCTTCTAGCTTGTAAGTGAGAGATTTAGGATCTTTTGTCTATCTGTGTTCCTTTCCTACTTCATTATCCAAATCTTTAGTCACCATCAATTACAATTCCAGTCCCAAGACCCATCATTGAGTCCCAAGTAACAAATAACTTTTCCTCTATAATTAATTAAGTGTAGAATGTTAGAGAAAAGAAAGCAGGAAAAATTAGAGAAAATTAATGAGCAAGAACAAAGCTATATTTCTATAATCATACTTGCATAACTTCCATGATGCTAATGATTATGGAGTATTTTAATTACCTTGAGAAACAAATATTCTTTGGTTTTTTATTTAGAATTCTTGTCTCCCCCTTCCATCTCGAGTTCATCTGGATTGAAAATAGTTACTAAGAGTTACATATCAACCTTTTGGACATGGCACATACATTGATATGAGGAAAATTTCCTTTCCCAAGGTTGATTCAATTTCTTTAACAAAAGGTATTGACTATGAGAAAACCTCAAAATGCATTCAAGAACAATAATTTTTAAGAGGATTTCATAACAAAATATTATAGGATTACATTGTTCAAGAAGTTGACTAGATGGAGAAGTATATGCATGATCCTTTTGCAGATAACAAAAATAGATTGTACACTTCTGATTGATGCCGAGCACCATCAAGTTCCCACATCTTCATATTCCTAGAAAGATTGTCTAGTTCAAGTTATTGTTCCCTAATGTGAGCTTTGTGAGGATGGGGAGCTCGTAGATGAAGGAGAAGAAAATTACTTTATCAATGTATTTTCTTGGATTCCAATAGATTTGTGTGTGTGTGTGTAGTTCTTGAAATAGTAGTTGCTTAATTTCATCGACGTTAATAATAACACATTTTTTGTGTAAAAAAAATACTTTCCTCAACATATTAGAAAAATAAGTTCTATTCTAATTCTAAATATTCCGGCATCCAATCCAATCCAATCCCCTTGCTCTAATATCTTCATGAATCTGTCTTCTTGTAGCTACCAACGTAGTCACGGTTCTTGTGAATGCCACAACCACTATTATCACAACTACAAAAATTCTTTTGTAGAGATTTCTTTGGCATGAATTGGACTACATGGAGGCGTGGCCTAGATTGGCATTCTTGTGGACTAAATAGAATTATCCTTTTTAGCTTCCTAATCCTAACAACATTGTTCACATTTTTTGGCCACAAAGAGAATTATTATACAAGTTTTCAACAATAGAGAAACCAAGCTATTACTAGTAGAGATGAAGCCAAACAAAGCTAGTCTACCCACTTGCAAACAGTTATGCCTATGTGTTTCTTTGATTCCAAACCTTGATATTGATGATCCAAATATTGATGTTGACTATCAAAATGGAAGGTACACTATGGGATATTCCTTTGTAGGAAGCAACATCTTTGAGAGAAATATTGTTGTTTCTTGCTTATACAAGAGTTTCTCATGCCTTTTGCTAGAAATCACCTCATAATTATACATGTGTTACCATGTTGGGAATGAGACATGCATTGCCCAGTGAAAAAGATAACCTATTCTAGCACATGCATGAAAGATAAATTTTCAACTTGTGTTTTTCTGATCCTTAAATGAGTATGCGATTCATAAAGTCAATTATGATGATGGTGAAGGTGGATTATATTCACTATTATAAAAAAATGGTGTGAGAAAAGAGGATGCTTTTCCAAAAATGGTTCATTGGATTATTTACTTTTTAATAAAAATTTTAAAACTCATGAGATTTAATCATCTATTCATCAAAGAAATACACAACACATGGAAATTACAAAATGCAGACATGTCAATAAGTAATCATAAAAGCAATGATCATAGATTACAACTCCAACACTTCCTAGAATAATTATTCATATCTATATGATGAAATATGTCTTACTATATACCATTATTTGATAAAATTATTAACTTCTTTATTTCATATTAAATCCAACAATATAAAGATGGCAAACTATACAATCTCTACATAAAACTAAATTATGTAGAAATCATACAACATGAGAAATACCAAGTTGTAGACATACCAATGTCCAGTTATTAAAATATGATCATAGATGGCAATTCCATGATATCAAATCTCAATCACTATCTATCTCTTTCCTTTAATGGGGTTGACCCAACTTCCCACCTAACTTATATTTAATCAATCAACTTCAATGATCGATGTTATATACAATGCAAGCTGGATACATTGGCACTCAAATATAGTCATTCCCTTCTTCAATATAGATTCAATGAATGATAGTGAAATGCAACAAAGAAACACTATGAACTACTCACTCAAAGGTAGGGACTTAAAATACCATTCATTCTTAGTTTCATTCATTCATAAAACTATAAAAAACAACCCCAACCCTCTCCCTACGAACAACCAGAAGAAAAAAAACAACAACTACCCTCTCCCCACTGATGGCTAGAAAAATAGAACTAACTTCCCTAGGTGACCTCAAGACGTCATCCCTTAGTGCCTTCAACATAAAACTCATGCCTACTCTTCAATGATGTGTTTTTCCTAATAATCCATGTTTTTCACTAATTTAACCACCTCCAAACTCCATACAATTGGAGAGTACTCTTTTCAACTATTATCAACATTTTAGAATTACATCTATTGAAGTTTCATAATGAGTTAAGGCACTTGGATGGACCTTGTCATGGGCATCTTCATCACTTGGATTAATTTTCTAAGTTCCATGTTAGTTTATAATTATAAAATGAAATTTTCTTATGAGATTCTCAACATTGTGATTCTCTAAACATGAAATTGGTGAAAACATTCTTTGATTTTCTAATTGATGGTCATCTATTTATCAATTATTACAATCCCTTGCTTATGTCCATCACCATGGAAGAATAATGCTTATGGCCAATCAAATGGCTGACCAATGTCACACACGCACTACGACAACCTAGATTTTTCGTCTTTTTCTTCGAGGGACAGAATCCCTGAATTTCTACAAGGCCTAGCGTAGACCATCCCTTCCCTTATCCTCCTCCAAATGACCACAACTTGGACTTAGCACAAGCACCTTTCGCAACTCACGAGTTGGAGAGTCAAGGCTCTCAACTCCTCCTTTGCGAATCCCCGATATGCGATAGGTCAACATTAGGTGGACCTTGCCAAAGTGACGCGTACAGGCCACTTGTCTCCTCCACTGTACTTTTCTTACGAGCTATGTCGCTGTCGCCCATCGCACGAGACCTTGTCTCTCGACGTCTCGTGGCCTTCGCGATCAAGGTGCAACTTCTTCATCCTTCAAAACCCCGAGCCACAATAAGTCAACAATGGGTTGTCTCTTTCCTAGGTGACACATGTCCACCACCGGTCACCCTCTTCCTAGGATAAATACTGGCGCTACTCGCTACTCGCATCTCGCGACTTTTTGAGTTGGAGTGTTGAGCCCTCGTGCTCCTCCTTCGCGAATCCCCAAGGTACAATAATTCAACAATGGGTTGACTCTTTCCCAGGCGACAAGTGTCCACCACCGGTCACCCGCTTCCACCTTTCTCTTGGCGCTTGTTGTTACGCCACCTGTCAACCACATGGTCCCCACCTAACAGAGGTGCCATGTGCTCGCACGAGCCCTTGATGCTCGACACTTTGCGACTTCTGTAGTCGAAAAGAGATTCTTTCAACCTTTGAACCCTCGATACATGATACCACGTGGAGGTTCTGATCCAACGATTCTCCTATGGCTTGGATCCAACGACCATGATCACGTCATGATCTCGTGAATGGTGAGTTCGTGTAGTCCTACCCTTGACCAATCCAAGTCCCAAGCCAGTGAAATGATACCCGACTACCATGCATCTTGTGTCGATGGACGGTTTCGAATACTTCGGGACTTTCAGGACGTTGTCGAGTCCACTCCCCTGCCTATGCAAAGGTTAAGATCGACGGTCATTAGAGCTCCGACAGATCCTTGGATCTACGGTCTTAGATCCAATCACTACTTGCGGAGGCTGAAAGGGGTGAGGTGTTAACACCTGCGCTCCTCCTCTAGATCCATCGGTCTTGATAGATCTGGGGCATTTCCGAAAGGATTCCGACCATTTGTCTACCAAACAATGGGGTATTCTCTTTCGATAATTGGACTTGCTATCCTTTTTGAGCTTGAATCACAAAATTCAACCACTCGGAGCTTCAAACTCCCATGACTTTGAGACCTTAGAGAGCTACTCTTTCTTGCATAAGGTTTCCAGACCCATATCGCATGAAACTTCAGACAATTCTTGGGCAATCGTCCCTGATCTTAGTCGAGTCTCTGGGTAAATGTTTAGTACGGTTCCAATGTTTATGGGGTAATCCCCAGGGAAGAGTACTCTCGAGGAGGCTTCCCAAAACATTACGAGAGTCAAGAAAACCAGATGATTCTCAGTGGAGTGAACTCATGCCCCAAACTTAATCATTTGTACAGAAACCAACTATGGCATGTAAGTATACACATGCATCCATTATTTCTAGTCTAAAACACTAGGCAGTCATTCCACACATAAATCTTTATGGGCATATAAATAGGAGAATGTATTCATGATATTCAATTCAAAATACAAGCAATAAAACACTTATCATATCTACCAGGCATGATGCAACTACTGATAGGGGTGCTTGTTTCCACCCAACCGTAGGCTTAGTGACTCCAAACGAATTTACCACTAGCCACCCCCGCGCTAGACCACGATGCTTTGAGGTTCATTCTCCTACTTCCAGCTCAATGGGAGTCAAGGATGAAGGTTACTCTCCTTCTCCTATGTTCATAACTCCTTTTGTTTCCAGGGTTTTCTCTAGTTCTCTTCCGCGATCCCTGTCATGCACGCTCTCCCCCCCCTTACCACATTTCCTCTCTTGCCTTTTTCTCTGCAAGGTTTCATGTGGTGCAAATTTCTCCATTCGTGGTCAGGTCTGAGAGATGTTACGGATGGGTGGTTCATCCCCATCACCTCATTAAATATTGAGGAGCCTCCCCACCTACCAATCTGATGGGAAATCCATTCCAGGTCAGAGAGTTTCTTTGGTCTTTGATCGAGTAAAAACTAGTACAGTACTGGCTCGGTGGAAGTTAACACAACCATTATAGGTCCCTTCCACCACCTCTCATTAGCCATCTTGGTCTCTTTTAGCACATCCCCCTCCTAGCAGTCATGCAACACATATTCATAACATAATTTACATTCATCAACCTTTCATGCAAAGGTCTGTCAAATCAAACATTCACATATTTGAGTTTGCCATAGTTCTTGGCCAATATAGTTATTTTTACAAACTGGGGGAAACAGGGTGTTACAATTCCCTCCCCCTTAAAGAAACATCTTCCTCGGTGTTCTATCTATCAATATGACGTGTATGTACAGAAGTAAACAAAATCGGATATGCTTGTTTCATGGCATCTTCCATTTCCCACGTAGCCTCATCTGGGCCAAAATGTTTCCACTGCACCTTGACCTGTGCAATGGTTCGGTTCCTGAGTGGGTTTTCCTTTCTGTCCAGTATGCATTGAGGTTCTGGTAGGTATTCTCCCTCGGGTTCCACCTTGATCACATACCAGTCAATTATATGATTAGAATCACATATTTAATCAATAATGAAACATGGAAAACATTATGTGTTTTACTGTGGGAGGAAGTGCTAGCCTATAGGCTACAGGTCCCACTCTATCTATAACTTCAAAGGGTCCACAATACCGAGGTGCCAACTTGGCATAAGCTCCCATCCTCAGGGAACTCTTCCTCAGCCTAAGTTTGAGATATACGTGGTCTCTCGTCTTGAATTCTCTTGGAGTTCTCTTTCGGTCGACGTAAATTTTCTGTCTGTTCTGAGCGACCTTTAGATGTTGTTTTATCTGAGTCACTTGTTGTTCCATTTATTTCAACATGTCAGGTCCAATAGTAACTTTTTTCACGAGATTACTCCAACTAACTATAGTGTTGCACGGTCTACCATAGAGGACTTCGAAAGGGCTCATCTTCAGGGATTCTTGGTAGCCATTGTTGTAGGCGAATTCCACTAGTGGCAGATAATCTTCCCACTTTTTGGGTTGATGCATTACATGCATCCTTAGCATGTCCTCTAATATTTGGTTCACTCTTTTCATATGTCAATCGGATTGAGGATGATAGGTTGTGCTAAACATTAATTTGGTCTCCGGACCAACCATCAAGGATTTCCAAAAGTTGGAAGTAAATTTTGTGTCTTTGTCAGACACGATCTCTTTAGGCATACCATGTAGTTTGAATATCTCCTTCATGAATACATTGGTGATGTCTATTTCCTTGCAAGTCAACTTGACGGGGATAAAATGAGCATACTTGCTCAGTTTATCCACCACTACCATGATGGCATCATTCTGTTTGGTCGATGTTGGTAATCTGGTGATGAAATCCATGGAAATGGTTTCCCATTTCCATTCTTGGATTGGTAGAGGTTGTAATAATCCTGCTAGGTGTTGGTGTTTTTCTTTAACCTATTGGCATTCTATGCATTTGGCTAAGTACTCAACTATGTCTTTCTTCAATCCAGGCCAATAGAATTGTTTTCTGGTCGTCGTGATCATCTTCTGGTATCCTGGATGACCAATATATGGTCTTTTATGTAGTTCATCCATTATGAACCTCTTCAAGTCATCACAATCTGGAATATACAATCTGTTTCTGTAATTTAGTAGGCCTCCATCTATCATCTGGTAGCCTTCATACTTTATCCCTGTGGGTTCTTTCTCCAGGTACGAGGTCACGGTCTGGAAGAATGTGTTTGTTTCTTGTGCATTCCTGATTCTTTCCTTGACATTCGTCTTGTAGGTGCTCACTACTGCCAAGTGAATCGTTTTCATACTTCTGCTAAGGGCATCAACCACCTTATTTTCCTTTCCTTTAACATGTTTGATTTCAAAATCAAATTTGCTAAGGAGGGCCATCCACCTAGCTTGTCTGACATTGAGCTTTGGTTGGTCAAACAGATATCGTAATCCAAAATGGTCTGTCATAAGTACAAATTTCCTTCTCAGGAGGTAATGCCTCCACATTTTTAAGGCATGCACTATGGAAGCCAGCTCTAGATCATGGGTCACGTAGTTGACTTCGTGCTCATTCAATTTTCGGGATTCGTAGTAGACTACACTTCCTCCTTGCATAAGGACTCCTCCAAGCCCTTCCTTGCAGGCATCTATGCACATGAGGAAGTCATCTTTGGGATCGACGATCTTAAACATGGGTGCGTGGGTCAGTATATGTTTTAGGGATTGAAATCTTTCTTCACATTCTTGTGTCCACGTGAATTTATCTCCCTTCTTCTAGAGGGTAGTGATTGGACAACCAATCTTGAAGAATCCTTTTATAAATCTCCTATAGTATCCTCCTAAGCCCATAAAGGATCTGATATCTGAAACATCCTTTGGGGTAGGCCATTCCATGATAGACCCAATCTTGTCAGGGTCTACTGCTACTCCTTTTTCAGATATGACATGGCCCAAGTAATGTATTTGCTTCTGGAAAAAGTCGCACTTGCTAAATTTGGCATAGAGATGATGGTCTCTTAGCACTTGAAGCACAAGTCTAAGATATTCCTCATGTTCCTCCCTATTCTTGGAGTAAATTAATATATCGTCAATAAAAACCAGTACAAATTTGTCTAGGAATTTGCTGAGCACATTGTTCATCAAGCACATGAAAGTGGCAGGGGAATTGGTTAATGCAAATGGTACTACCACAAACTCATAGTGACCATATCTCGTCCTGAAGGTAGTTTTGTGGATGTCTTCACCCTTGATTCGGACTTGATGGTATCCAGATCTCAAGTCAATCTTTGAGAAGATGGAAGCACCTCCTAATTGATCGAACAGGTCATCGATCCTTGGTAAGTGGTACTTGTTCTTTATGGTTACCTTATTGAGTTGTCTATAATCTATGCATAGTCAGAGGGTACTGTCTTTATTTTTCACAAACAGGACTGGTGCTCCCCATGGAGACACGTTGGGCCGGATATAGCCTTTGTGCATCATTTCTTTTAGTTGTAATTTAAGCTCAACTAGCTCGGGTGTGCTCATCCTGCAGGGTGTCCTAGAAACTGGCACCGCTCCTGGTGCAATTTCTATCGAGAAGTCAATGTCCCTTCTCGGAGGTAGACCCGGTACCTCTTTTGGAAATACATCTCTATATTCTCTTAGTGTGGGGTGGTCTTCGAGGCTTGGTTTTTCATCTTCAACTGATTCCAACACCTGTATCGCATAAAGTGGACATCCCTTTCTACAATACTTTCTCATTTGAAGGGTTGATATTCGTCTCACTGAGACAGGTTTTTGGATCCCTCGAAGGATTATCCTTCTTCCTTATTCACCTACACATTCTAATGTTTTATGGTAACAGTCTAGTCTAGCTTTATATGTGCCTAGCCAGTCCATACCAATCAATAGGTCATATGATCCTAGGGGTAGTATGTTAAGGGTTGCTTGGGTGGGGAATTCACCTATAGTGAATTGGCAAGCTGGTATGACCTCTGCTACCTTTCTTTTGGTGCCAGTGGCTAACTGTACCAACCATGGCTTGGTGTGTTTATGTGGTTGTAATTTACATTTATCAACAGCCTTAGGAGATATATAACTCAAATTTGAACTAGGGTCAATTAGAATAGACACTAGATGGTTGGTGATCATACCTTCCATCTCCACAAATGAAGCTTGGTGGTCATCTTGTTTATTATCCAAGGCTGCATAAATTTGTGGCACAATCCTGGCCACGTCATTGATGGTGGTAGCTTCTTGAACATTGTAAATTCTCCGACTGTTCTGTTGTCGATGTGGGTAGTCCCTCAACATATGTTCTTCTTCACAACCCCAACATTTCAAGGGTTATCTCTTTGGGTTATCCATCTTTCCTGGGGTAGATCCAGAAGGTTTGTTTCTACTCTGGGAGGGGAAATTCTGCTGATGTACACTTCGGGTTGGGAAGCTCATCCTTGAGTCCTTTTTATAGTTTTTAAATCTTGGGGATTTAAACCCCTTTTTCTAGAATCCCGAACTATTCTTATGCTTCCATCTTTTGCGAGGGTCTGTCCTATGCCCAAGCTATTCATAACAATATCTTGCCTTTCAGATAGTGTCTTCTAGGGTCTTTGGTTCATAAAACTCAATCATGTTATGATAGTCCTTAGGTAGTCCACTGATGAATCGTTGCACCTTTTCCTTTTCTTCTTTTATATAGGGTACATACCTCAGCAAATCGAGGAATCTGCTGACATATTCCTCTATGGTGAGTTTCCCTAGCTTGAGTTCATAGAATTCTTTAGTCTTTTCATCGAAATACTTTTCCGATAGATACTTCTTCCTGAAGTATTTCTCAAACCGTTCCCAATATAGGTCTTCTTTGTCAATCCCTTTTACGTTCTGAAGGTCTTCCCACCAAATGGAAGCCTTTCCATTCAAGTTGAAAGTGGCTACTCGGGCCTTCAAGTTTTCTGAGAAGTCATGGACTTTGAAATACTTCTTTAGTCCAAGCAACCAGGCCTCTTCTTCCTCCCCCTTCTTTATTTCACCGTCGAAAGAGGGTGGTTTGGCCTTCTTGAATTCTTCGAGATTATGACTTTTGGAATGATTTCTCTTCTTTCATTTTCTTTGGGAATACGAACTAGTTCTGCTACTAGAAGATCCCTTCGAATCGCCAGTTTTGTTTCCAGAGGAATCGTCCGACGCTTGTCCCTTATCTCTGGGGTGGAACTTTCTCGAGGTTCTCTTCCCAGTGTGGCCACTTAAAATACCACGTTTTCGTATCTTAGGTGGACTTCGACTTTTCTTTGTCTGTCGTTGGTCCGCGTGACTGGTGTCAGGGCCATGCTGCAATTGTCTTTATATGTCAGATAAACTCTGCAACAAGACTGCATTAATTTCCGTTTGCTTCTCTTTCTCTTTTATCAACCTCTCGTTGTTGGCCTTGCAGCTCTGTAGTTCGACCATGAGACTCCTCACAGTCTCAGCTAGATCCAGAGGGGTCTCTACCACTCTCCTTTCGTCAGACTCTTCGTCTCTATTGTGGGAGCCATACCCCACTTCATGGTGTGTCACCATTCTATGCGTTTGTAGTTTCACACGGTTGATCGTCTGCTTGTGTGCAGGAAAAACACTTGTTGTTAGTCAATATTTATATTCATTTATAACCAATGCATAATTCATATTTTTCAAATGCATACACACAATAGGAATTTTCATTCTTAACTTCAACTTTTGATAAAGAGGGTTAAGATAGAGGGTTAATCCTTTTAAGAGTACTTCAAATGGAGTTTATGCGCAACTTGTTCATGAGCCCAAGCAGGCCAAGTGTTGTAACCATGCTCTGATACCAATTTGTCACACACCCACTACGATAACCTAGATTTTTCGTCTTTTTCTTCAAGGGACAGAATCCCTGAATTTCTACGGGGCCTAGCGTAGACCATCCCTTCCCTTATCCTCCTCCAAACGACCACAACCTGGCCTTAGCACAAGTGCCTTTCACAACTCGCGAGTTGGATATTCAAGGCTCTCGACTTCTCCTTTGTGAATCCCCGATACGCGATAGGTCAACGTTACGTGGACTCTGCCAAAGCGACGCGTACATGCCACTTGTCTCCTCTGCTGTACTCTGCTTATGAGATGTGTCGCTACCGCCTGTCGCATGAGACCTTGGTTCTCAGTGTCTTGTGGCCTTAGTGATCAAGGTGCAACTTTTTCATCCTTTGAAACCCCGAGCCATGATAAGTCAACAATGGGTTGACTCTTTCCCAGGTGACAAGTGTCCACCACCGGTCACCCGCTTCCTAGGATAAATACTAGCGCTACTTGCATCTCGCGACTTCGCAAGTTGGAGTGTTGAGCTCTCGTGCTCCTCCTTCGCGAATCCCCGAGGTATGATAAGTCAACAATGGGTTCACTCTTTCCTAGGTGACAAGTGTCCACCACCGGTCACCCGCTTCCACCTTTCTCTTGGTGCTTGTTGTTACGCCACCTGTCAACCACACGGTCCCCACCTAATGAAGGTGCCACATGTTCACATGAGCCCTCGATGCTCGACACTTTGCGACTTTTGCAGTTGAAAAGAGATTCTTTCAACCTTTGAACCCCTGATATGCGATACCACACGATGGTTCTGATCCAACGATTCTCCTGTGGCTTGGATCCAACGACCACGATCACATTGCGATCTCGTGAATCGTGAGTTCGTGCAGTCCTACCCTTGACCACTCCAAGTCATGAGTCAACGAAATGATACCTGACTGCCATGCGTCCTATGCCGATGGACGGTTCTGAATACTTCGGGACTTTTAAGACGTTGTCGAGTCCACTCCCCTACCTATGCAAAGGTTAAGATCGACAGTCATTAGAGCTCTGACAGATCCTTGGATCTACGGTCCTAGATCCCATCACTACTTGCGAAGGCTGAAAGGGGCGAGGTGTTAACGTTTGCGCTCCTCCTCTAGATCCATCAGTCTTGAAAAATCTGGGGCATTTTTGAAAGGATTCTGACCGTTCGTCTACCAAACGATGGGGTATTCTCTTTCGATAATTGGACTTGCTATCCTTTCTGAGCTTGAATCACGAAATTCAACCTCTCGGAGCTTCAAACTCCCATGACTCCGAGACCTTAGAGAGATACTCTTTCTTGCATAAGATTTCTAGCCCCGGATCACATGAACCTTTGGACGGTTCTTGGGCAATTGTCCCTGATCTTAGTCGAGTCTCTGGGTAAAGGTTCGATACAGTTCCAAGGTTTATGGGGTAATCCCCGAGGAAGACTACTCTCGAGGAGCCTTCCAAGAACATTACGAGAGTCAAGCAAAAAGACGATTCTCGGTGGAGCAAACTCATGCCCCAAACTTAATCATTTGTATAGAAACCAACTATGGCATGTAAGTATACACATGCATCCATTATTTCCAGTCTAAAACACCAGGCAGTCATTCCACACAGAAATCATTATGGGCATATAAACAGGAGCATGTATTCATGATATTCAATTCAAAAGACAAGGCATAAAACACTTATCATATCTACCAGGCATGATGCAACTGCTGAGAGGGGTGCTCGTTTCCACCCAACCGTAGGCTCAGTGACTCCAAACGGATTTACCACTAGCCACCCCCGAGCTAGACCACAATGCTTTGAGGTTCAGTCTCCTACTTCCAGCTCAACGAGAGTCAAGGACGAAGGTTACTCTCCTTCTCCCATGTTCATAACTCCATGCGTTTCCAGGGTTTTCTCCAGTTCTCTTCCGCAATCCCTATCGCGCGCGCTCTCCCCCTCCCTTACCACATTTCCTCTATTTCCTTTTTCTCTGCAAGGTTGCGTGTGGCGCAAATTTCGCTGTCCGTGGTCAGGTCTAAGAACTGTTACAGATGGGCGGTTCATCCCCATCCCCTCATTAACTCTTGAGGAGCCTCCCCACCTACCAATCTAACGAGAAATCCATTCCAGGTCAGAGAGTTGCTTTGGTCTTTGAGCAAGTAAAAACCAGTACGGTACTAGCTCAGTGGAAGTTAATGCAACCATTCCAGGTCCCTTCCACCACCTCTCATTATCCATCATGGTCTCTTTTAGCACATCCCCCTCCTAGCAGTCATGCAACACATATTCATAACATAATTTACATTCATCGACCTTTTATGCAAAGGTCTGTCAAATCAAACTTTCACATCTTTGAGTTTGCCATAGTTCTTGGCCAATATAGTTATTTTTACAGACTGGGGGAAACATGGTGTTACAACCAAAGACTTATTATTATGCATTTTCACTTTTTAAGGAAAAATGTTTTGACATGGAAGTGGTTCACTCTCCAAGTATAACTAATAATCTCTTGCTTAGTCTATTGTTTTGATTCTACTTGTTTCTTCTGCTACATAATTTCTTGGACCCATCGATCGAGCCAACCCATCTACTTAATTTATTTGAGAGTCAGCACTGACCAAAGAGAGAGATCATAATAGAATGTTACCTAGGCTGAACAAACACATGCAAATGGCTTTTCATGAATTTTTATGCTTTTTATATAAATTTGTTTCCACATAGAATCCAAAAGAGTTTTGGTTGCCCCTAGGCTAGTACCTTTTTAATTTTTCTAAAGTTTGGTAGACTTTCAGGAAAAGAGCTGAATCTAGAATGCATAGAACAAGAGGCTAAATCCCAATTCCTAGCAGAACGACTATAACCTGCATACCCTCCAAATCTAGATACTACACATAATGATTTTTTATTTCTTAGAAACCGGATATCTCTCTGCTTTTCACATTTAGAGTTATATTTTTTCTTATCTCATAGCTTTGAACAATTTGTTGTATATTGAAAATGGTGACTAGGCTCTGAGATTACTTGTAGGGAAACACTACCTCGACGTCAGAAAATGATTTGTTGCTCTACATATTCCCTTGTTTTTAATAGTGGTAATTAGCCTCATGTTTATCACATGGTTATCTATCTTAATTTGATTATTTATTCCTTTTTTAATATTGATATTAAGTTGATATTTAGTGTATGATTATTTATTTTAATTATATAATATTTTTACTTATTTATTTAAAAATATATTGATTAAACACAAAATCATCTTATAAATAAATAAGATGTAATTTGAGTGATAATTATTTTATAAATTAATTTGAGTGATAATTATTTTATAAATTAAATGTTTATATTAATTTAAAATGTATCATTATATAATTTGTTTTTCGTGATAATATTTTTTTGAGTAGAAGTGGCCGCAATGATTACCACGATTCATTTTAATGGCAGGTCTTTAGTGATTTGAGGTCGTGAAGCTTTTAGATCATGTATGGAGTATTAAACAACTATATTTGATATTGATATTGAAAACAACTCATAAGAGAGAGATAACCAACAACACAATTTTATGGATAAAACTTCTACTTTTAAAATCTTATAAGTCTTTGTAGTTTTTTCTATAACCCTATGTGAGGGAAATGTGTAATTCATTTTATGCTCAATATGGAGTTGATAAATAAAATTTAAAAAAAAAATATTAATAACTAAAACAATTTCAATGTTGGCCATAAATAAAATATTTCAGTATCAACTTTAAATATATATAGCAATTGAAATTAAAAAAATTCTTATTATCTTCAAAGGTGCTTTCTATGACATACTATGAGGGAGATGTATAATTCCTTTTATGCTCAACATAGAAATGACATTTAAAAAAATAATAATAACAAAAAATATTTCAATGTCCACCTTAATTAAAATTTTTGAATATAAACTTTATATATATGAGGGGATTTTAGGAGCTAAAATTTACCTATGGGCTAGTTTTTTTTTTTTATATATATATGGGGATTCTAGGGGCTAAAATTTACCTACGGGCTAGTTTTTCATATTGTTTTAACAAAAAACTATTCACCAATTACCATTTTTTTCCCTAAAATGATTAACCCAAATTATGTAGGATAAAATTATTTTACACTAAAAATAGCTTGCCAAAATTTTCTAGAAACATTTAAAATCCTTAAAAATTTGAATATTTTTACAAGAATATTACCAAACATTCTATGGGAATTACTAAAATTTACTAAACTTGATACACTTTAATACAAGTATGAATCCTTAAAATCTTCCCTAATATATATTCATAAAGTGATTTAAAGTAAAATAAATTATCATGGTTAAAACATTTCAATGGTGTGTTGCTCCATATGAGGAAGATGCCTAATTTCTTTAGTGTTCAACATGGACTTGACACATGGTGTGTATGTTTGTGTGTATTAAATCCATATCTATCATGCTTCGAGAGGGATCAAGTCTCTCAAGGTGATTTTTTTTTTTGTATTGAGAATACTTGATGAAAGGTTTCACCTTAAAGGATTGCATCCCTTTAGGTGTATGATAGATCCAAAATTAAGATGGATTGACATTGGTGGTTAAAACCTTCAATATGTTGCTCCCTATGAGGGGGATGTGTAATTCCTTAAGTGCTTAACATGGAGTTAATACATGACATATTATGCATCAAAGGGGGATAAAATCCCTCTTGGTGCAAACATTTTCTCAAGTTTTTTCAATCTAAAAATGTAAAAAAAATATTATTGCACCAAGAGATGATTTTAACATCTAAATGATATACAATTGCTTCTATGTTCTCCATGGAGTTGACAAGTAACATTTAAAAAAATATTAATAACAAAAATGTAGATTATAAATAAAATATTTCAATATCAACTCTCCTCAGTATGAGGACTTGTTTAATTCCTTCCCTGCTGAACATGGAGTTGAAAGGCGACATATATATAAATTAAGAATGAGTGTACATCCATCTTAACTCTCATGGGTAGAGAGGGATCAAGTTCCTATATGAGAAAAAAAAATTAATATTAAAAAGAATTGAAGAAAGATTTGCAACCTTGAGACCCCGGATAGGGTGACACGCGCAGAGGATGGAGGACGTGGCGAAGAAGGAGGTGAGGGGATGTGGGAGGCCTTTAATATCAGTCCTCCCCACACACTCCGCGAGTTAATATGAGCATCAGCTCCTACCACCTCCGTAACCTGATGCAACTCAGCACGAGCGCCTTCAGTCCAGCCAGCCAGAGCATTAAGCTCATGGCTTTAATGGCGTTTATAGTGGCTTATCCCCCCATTAACCTTCTCGGGAGTTCCATTGTGTTCTGGTAGCTTCTTGCGCAGCGAGTTTTCTATCAAGATCTCGACGACTTGGCTTTAACCATCGCTCCAGTCATGTCGAGATTGAGGGGGCGACCCCGCAGAGGGGCTGGCTGGTATGCAGCCGCCTCTAGAAGGAAACACCACTGTGAATTCAAGCGCGCAGTGACTCTAGCCAGGCAGTGACGATGACAGGCAACTCCGACAGTATGTTCACCTCCTGGCACAATTGTGGAAGAAGACTTGAGCATTACGCTCCCACCGGATTTTTCAGAACAGAAAATGTTTACTGTCCCTGACAATTGGGACCCCTCCACGTGCTTCTTCAGCTCTGGGATAGCACCCCGTGGCAGGAACTCCTCTGACTCCTGCGCCAAAGATCCCTCCGACCCTTGCGTAGAAACTTGCATCATCGAAGAGGAGTCGTGGATGGTCACTGGTGCAGCTAAGGACGCAGGATGCTCGGGACGAGATGACAAGCAGCCGAGGCCACCCTCGCCACCTCTTCTACCCTCGGAGCAGTTGCATCTCATATTTGAAGTCAGAAGTCTGGTTGAAGACCAAATTTTCCGAGCGGTCTGCGCAAGCCAGCGCCTAGATATGCTTTATGCGGCTTATTCCAACGAGACGCCCAAACGTCAATGTCCTACTTGCGCACAACAATTTGCAATACCAGTCCGTGCAGAAGAAGCGAAGGACGACAAGGAGTGCACTCGTTAACAGGTCTTAGAGTCTGCATGCTTTTCTTTATGTTTGTTGTTGTATTTTCTTAGGACAGTAGTCCACTAGGTGTTAGTCTGAATAGCCTTAGAATCTACATTATCAAACTGCTGTTAGTCATGAATATACCCCCTGGTTTCCTACGGGCAGGGTGGCACTATGCTCTCTATAATTTTTGGACATGTTACAGTGAGATAGCCAGGTGTCCTGGTTTCCTACACAGGAAGGACACCTGGCTCCTATGTGTCATGTATGCTCCCTTTTTGATGACGCTTTAATATGAAAGGTCCCACTTTTACTTAAAAAAAAAAAAAAAAGATTTGCAACCTTGAGCGATTTGAGAGTCCCTCTCTCTAAGTTAAGATCTCTCTCTCTCTCTCTCTATATATATGTGTGTGTGTGTGTGCGTGTGGTGGTGGTGAAGTGTCGTGTAATTTATCTTTACAATTCAATGATAAGACAACTCGTAGATCCATCTTAACTCTGGATCTGTAATGAGCCCGAGGCATCAAATCTCTCGAGATGAAACCTACTCTTCATCAAATACCTTTAGATGAAAACCTTTTTTTGGAGTAGAAAACTTGAGGAAATGTTTACATCTCAAAGGATTTGATGCCTCTCAACTCATGATAGATCGAGAGATAAGTAGAATAAACATTCCAAGAGTATGTTGTTCAATAAGAGGAGTTGTGTAATTCCTTCTATTGTCAACATGGAGTTGAGAGGTGACGCTCTCACACACACACACACATAATAAGAACTAATGTAGGTGAAAACTTTTTGTAGATTACTCTATCTTAACTCCATATCTAGCATTGAAGGAATTACACATCTCTCTCACATCAAGCCAACAAAACATGATGATGATGAAGTGTCTCATAACTTATCTTTACAATTCAACAATTCAACAATAAGCCAATACACCTACCTTTCCGCTAGGACAATACTTGTACATGAACCTACGCCATGCATGAGATCATCATATATTCGAGTCACGTTGTGGGTCGACGTGGTGTAGCTTATCTTAACGGAATCTGAAATAAGAAAATAGGTCTATATTGTGCATTTGAATTCGAAATAATAAAATAGGCATACATTTTGAGATGAATTATTGAATTGGAATGAATCCATCCATGTCAGCCAGCTCGGTGTCATGAATATGTCCACGTATTTTGTCTCGCGAAAGGCTGAATTATTGAATTGGAATCAATCTGTCCATGTTAGCCAGCTCGGTGCCCGTATTTTGTCTCGTGAAAGGCTGAATTATTGAATTGGAATCCATGTCAGCCAGCTCGGTGCCCGTATTTTGTTTCGTCAAAGGGTACAGACACTATGGAGTAGGTTAACTCGGAGCAATCTTATTTTGTCTCGTGAAAGGCTGAATTATTGAATTGGAATCCATCTGTCCATGTCAGCCAGCTCGGTGTCCGTATTTTGTCTCGTGAAAGGCTGAATTATTGAATTGGAATCCATCTGCCCATGTCAGCCAGCTCGGTGCCCGTATTTTGTCTCGTCAAAGGTTACAGACACTATGGAGTAGGTTAACTTTGAGCAATCTTATTTTTTCAGTTTTGTTTTTTAATAAAAAAATGGATTTGAATCTGGTTAAATTTTTAAAGGTGATCTGAATTTTATATGAATTAAAGTTTTATGCATTTCAAAATTTTACTAGAAAATTTTGATATTTTAAATTTTAAACTGATAAAAAAAAATCGATCAAATTTAAACTAACGGACGGAAACAATTAACTAACCGCCGGAAACAATGACGTGGCAATGAGACTGATGCACTCACAAGTCAAGTAGCTGTTACTTTCGAAATTAAAAGCCAAACAATCGCATTCTTTAGATTGTTTTGCCTGGTAATTCAATGGGCTAACAACGGTAGACGCCCAAATCATCTATTTATATGTTTTTCTGTAATCATCCATTCGAACAGCCATAGCTGGCAAGTACTTGGAATCTGAATACAACGAGAGAAACTAAGGGAAGAGAAAATGGTGAATATCGTGGTCGCAGTGGAGGAGAGCGAGGAGAGTATGCGTGCATGTGAATGGGCTTGCAAACATCTCTTGACTGCTCAAGCAGACATCCAGCAGTCATATAACTTCATACTCCTCCATGTCCAGCCAACTTCTTGTGTTTCTACGGGTCCTGGTAATTACTTTTTCTTAAATTTGTTGTACTTATTTCTCAAACTTTGAGGGATTCCTTTTTTTTTAAAAGGAATTCGAATGGAGGGCACTTAAAACTATGAATTAGGGTTTATCCTTGATTCTTCTATTTTCATTAATATCTGAAATCTGAATGAAGGGTTTCATCCTATGATGAAAAGATGGTTCAGCTCAGCTGAAATCTCCTCTTTTTCAAATTATATCTAATGAAGAGCGGTTCAATTTATAACTTATAGCTTCCCCCTCAACATCATGTTTTAATCAGAGGGTTCAACAGATTGAACATAACCCTTTGAAACCCTTCAGGCTAATTACACCCATTTGTCTTGACCTCTGTATATATGTTTATTAATTTTGCAGCCTATATTCCTAGCGATCAAGTGTTCGAGCTGCTTCAATTGCAAACGAAGAGGACCACGCAGAGGATATTGAAGAGAGCTCTCACTATCTGCGATCGATATGGCGTGAAGGCAGAGACCCATGTCGTGATTGGCAAGGCTAGCGAGAGGATATGTGAAGCCGCAGCCAAGTTGGGAGCACATTTTCTGGTTGTGGGTAGCCATGCACATGGCACTTTCATCAGGTATTTTATCATACTTGTCCTTACCATCTGTGCTCTTCATTCTGATTCGATGATGAATTCGGAAATAAAGCTTAATTAACTTGGCTATGTGATTGACCATTTGCAGAGCAATCAGGGGAAGTGTGAGTGATTACTGCGCTCGGAACGCCGTGTGCCCTGTTGTAGTGGTCAATAAAAAGGTTTTTTAAGGATCTTCTGCCTGTGGGTTTCTTCCATGGTGGAGGGAATGATTCTGAGCTTTTGGCGTGCATATGATTTAGCGCGAGGCTCAAAGATTAAGAAGATGAAGCCCTAAAAGGAATTCAAGTCCTGTGCTTAACTTGAATAAGTTAACCTAATAAAAATTTCTTTTCAGTTTTGCTTTCAAATCCGCTACCAGGTTGCACATCCAATATCCATTTCAGTTTTGCCTTCAAATCCGCTAACAGGTTGCACATCTAATATTCAGAAAAGACACTCAGCATCAAAATGCACCAGTCTTGTAGAATAATTGGAATTCTAAAAATAATGGCAGAGAAGAAAGAAGCTGAACCCCAACACAATCCCAGTTTGCATATCAATAAAGCTGTGAAAAACGAATCTGTATTTGCTATATCCCTTCCCAGACTTAATCGCTGTTTTCATTAAACCGCCTTCCAAACCCTTAGGTCATCATCCTCTTCATGTTAGTCGTCAATTTACAATTTGTAGGATTTGTAAATATATTGATATCGAAGTCATGCAACATTTAAAAATATACGTTTCATTGTTGTAAAATCGAGACAAAATCTTACATCTACTCCACCATTCCAAAGAATTAATTAATATTCCACACAATTAGAAAGAATTAATTAGTATTCCACAAGACAAAATCCTAAATCTACGAAGGTGTTTTCGAAGGGGAGGGTTCCGTTGAGCCCTTCATGCTCTGTCCGTAACCTATCGGTGCATAACACCTATTGGATTTTTGTCCAGTTGATTTTCACCCTTCCTCTACATATTAAACCCTGCCACATCCTGCAATTCCGTGGTTTGCTTCTCTGCGTGTTCCGCTTTCTGCATGAAGCTTTCCATTGCTACCCATATTTCATTCGTTTGCTTCACAGCGAGGCCGTCCAAATCGATGCCATTGCAGTGCTGGTTGAATACTACGGCTGGAGAGAAGTGGTCGTCGTCTACTCTGACAACGATTACGGCACCGGCGTGCCGGTGCCTGATAAACCCCCAAATCGTTGCTGATAATGCAATCTCTCCATATAATGCAATCATCCTAAAAATCCATAAACTGGAAATAAGGGACAATTTTTTTCGAAACCAACCAGTTCAATGTCAGTGGTGTCAAATCTCTGCCTGAATAGCTCTGTTTGCAGTCTCGATGCATTAACTTCGTGGCTGGCTTTCACGTGAACCCTCCACAGGATGAGGTTATAGAGTCCGTTTAACCTCTGTTTGGTCACTCTTCTTAATTCCAATGGTCTTACACATACAAAATCTAAAATTTCTGCTCCTGAGCGTCCAAAGCAAGTTATCAAAAGCACCTGTTCAAATGGCACCTGAGTGTCTACTTTTTCAAGGCACGGCTACAAAGTTCGAATCCACAAGGCAACAAGTTTTAAGAACACCATAATTTGTTCATTAAATGTAAACCACCACTAATATAAATTTATTATGTCCGAGGTTCACATCTATATGAATGTGATTTATTCCTTGCATTTATGAATGTATCAGTGAGTCTGTTTACTTTTTCACATTTACTTAATTATATTAATCATATTAAGAAATTATTGTAAAACTATACGATTACCAAATTACCATATGATGACCAAATTTAAAAGATTAACAAAAATTAATATTTATACAAGCACTTTTGGATAATTAACCTACACTACCTCAAATCAAACTAGTTACCACATATTACACTTACCATATTTGGGTAGATTTTTTTTTATGGAATGTGAACGGTGACATCACGATGTCACGTTTGACCTGATGCCAAGTTTGATTTGCGTTCACGATATCTCTGCATTCACAAAACACAACAAATCTCTGCGTTCACAAAACACAACAATGACGAATCAAATTAACACAACAATGACGAATCAAATTATTTATTTCATGCTTAGTTTTCACTGCGCCATGAATTTTCGTGGGCCTGGCGTTTTTAGTGTGCTAATTAGGTTTATTTTTTTTAAATTTTATTAACCGTAAACTTTTTCTGGTGGCTGTGTTAGTGAGCTTTTAATCATACAAAACATGAACAAGATTGCTAGAAATATTTTTAATAGTCACAATAAATAAATGAAATAATAAATAAAAGGTTCTGATTTCAACCATTAATTTCTTTATATAACATGTATCTTCTTCATTAAAAATGATTATTTTATAATTAACATAATAATGACCTATATTTTAATAATTACTCTTAGATTTTACGTTATTAGATTTTACGTTAGCAAAGTGCATTTAGAGTTTTTACTGATTCTATTTTAGGTTTGCTTTCCCTTGAACGGAGCATGTCGTTAGTGCTGTAATCAGTGTTGCTTAACGCCGTCTCTAACGTTTTATATACGTGTGGTTTTATTTTAGGTTTTTTACTACTTTTCTTTTCCACTTGTTGGTTGGATGGGTGAGCCGCTTTTGCTTCATGCCCACTAACGGATGGCGCGTCTCCTTAGTATTGTCATCAGTGTTTTGGAAGGCCGTCTCTAACGTTTCATATACGTGTGGTTTTAACATAGGAGCGATTAGTTTTGATACAGGAGAGATCCATAGATTTTAAAACAGGAACAAGTATCACTGAACTCCTTCGATTCCCAGATCCCTCACCATTCAATTTCAGCTCATATACCTGTGGTTTTAATAATCAGTTTTAATACAGGAGCCATTGGTTTCAATTTCAGCTCATATACCTGTGGTTTTAATAATTAGTTTTAATACAGGAGCCATTGATTTTGATATAGGAGAGATCCATTGGTTTTAATACATGAGCGTCACTTAGATAATTGGACTCCCAGATCGCTCGCCATTCAGTTGCAGCTCATGGCTGATCATGCATGTCGACCATTAGCAACTTAACTATTTTACCTAAACTTTGTAAAATTTTAAATTATGATTAAAAAAATTCATTTTCATACTGACATTCCTAGGGTTTGGCAGCACCTGTGTGATTTTGCATGGTCTAGGATCCATTTTTACCTGTGTGATTTTGCATGGTCTAGGATCCATTTTTAGTTGGGTCAGAAATGGATTTTGATGTTTCAAAGAACATTTTTTGGCAGCACCTGTGTGATTTTGCATGGTCCAAGATGCATTTTTAGTTAGGTCAGAAATGGATTTTGATGTTTCAAAGAACATTTTATTCCATCCAGATCGTATTTGACAGGTCATTGGAAATGCAGAATGTAGAAATTTAGAGGCATCAAATTAACTGTTATGTTAATTTGATATTTTTAAGAATAATAACTTTTAAAATATTATTACTAATAGTTAATTTGATGTTTTTAACAATAATAACCTATAAAAAAAATTATTAGTATTCTTTGGTAAAAGCATGTTCCTTGAAATGCTATATAAATTATGTTGATCTAATCTCAGAATTCTGAAAACTGATATTATATTGCTCATGTATAAGATAAGAGGAATTATTAGTATCTTTTTCGTATAGGCTCACCCATCCCACTAACACGTGGAAAAGAAAAGTAATTAAAAACCTAAAATAGAATCAGTAAAACCCATAAACACATCTTACTAACAATAGTAATTATTATGTTATTCATTTTAATCAGTTTTTTTTTTTAATCATCTTTTTAATTTTTTTTTATCATTTTAAAGAAGATTTATAATTTTTTTTTCATGCAAAAAAGTTAATTAATAACTGAAATCAGAATCCTTCATTTATTATGACTATTAAAAATATTCTTAGTATAATCTTGTCCATTAAAAACCCATTAAATTGACAATTTACAACAGATGTAAGCATGCAGCTTAACAAGAAATTATCCTATCTAAAGTACTCAAGATATCTGAAAAAAAAATACACTGGCCTAAGGTCACAGGTTCTACTCGGACGGAGAACGCAAACTTAAAAACATTTTCTCCTCTTTACTTCTTCCTCTGCATTCAATAGAGTCGTCCTTACAGGACGAAATTCACAAGCTCGGCCGCAGTTTGAACCCTAGAACGGCATGCCGAAGAATTTATGGAATGGTCTCTGTTTAGTATTCTGAACAAGAAAAAGTGGTTTGGTAGAGCAGGGAACTGCAGTGTGTGAGTGGAGTGTTGGAATACGTTAATTTCTACTTATCGTTATTAAATCAAAACCTGCCGATCAACTAGCGCTATTGTTTTTCCACCGTCTCGTCTCTTGTAAATGCTTTGTGTTGTATCAGGACTCAATTAAGTGGAACCAGGTTTTATTTTGCTCATAAATGTGTTTTTAAATTGTAAAAATTTGAGACAGTGTGAAAATTCTGGGTTATTATACGGTTAATGGGAGCATATAATGAGTGGCTATACTGAACCACAAGATGAGTATAGTTTGAGTGTTGATGAAAAGAAAAAACTTGATGAAAATAGGCAAAAGAGTAAAAGGGATTTGCAGATAATTGGACAAGCGTTGGATGATACGGTTGTTGGAAGGATTAAACCAGCCACTACAGCCAAGCAAGCATGGGACATTCTAGAGACGACATATCAAGGCACTAGCAAGGTAAAAATTGCCAAACTTCAAGCACTTAGAAGGGAATTTGAAAACTTGCAAATGAAAGATTCTGATTCAATAGATGAGTTTACATATCGTGTGTGTTACGGAATTGGTTAATCAAATAAGGCAAAATGGTGATGAGCTAGTAGATAAGAGGGTTGTAGAAAAGGTTGTAAGAAGTTTGCCTAGAAAATTTGATGCAATTGTTGTGGTAATTGAAGAATATAAAGATTTAACTAAATATTCTATGGATGAGTTGGTTGGCTCCTTGAAAAATTATGAAGACAGGTTGAACAGGAATGACAATACCTCATTGGAGCATGCATTCAAAACACAAATGACATTTGGCAGAGGCAGAGGAAGAGGAAATCCAGGTTTCAGAGGAAGAGGAAGAGGAAGAAATAATTTTCAAAGAGAAGAAAGAAAGTGTCAAGACCCAGGAGGAAGGAGAAATCAAAATTTCAACTCAAGGGAAAGCAATTACAATAAGGCATCTCAAAGGTATGACAAATCAAAGATTCAATGTTATTACTGCAAGAAGTATGGTCACTTTGCAAATGAATGCCAAAAGAGACAAGCAGATATGAGAAAGCAGAATGCACATTTTTCTGAGAGTAGTTCTGAGACATTG